>JABFPJ010000958.1:0-30596 GCA_022817425.1 Gryon sp. ZL-2020 | reverse complement strand
ATTAAGCTATTATTAAAATAATACGTTCCTCATAATTAAACATTTATTTCAACAAGTTATAGAATGTTATTTTCTTACACATTTTGATCCTTCAATTGTGTTTAACCATTAACCGTTTGATGAGCGCTTGAGCTTGTTTACATATAATTCTGTATACATTTCGCGACGTTCGATCATCAAACGGTTAAAACAAGTTATTTAATAGTTCTATAAAAATTTTACATTTTTTTTGACAATTTCTTATGTTGATTAATTGTTTTATTATTAAATAAAGTCATATTATTTGAATAATTTAATCAATAAAAAATAATAAATTAAAAAAAATAATTAATTCAAAATGATCTTAATTTGAAGTTTTCAAATAAAAAAATATTCATGTCCAATTGTACATTTTTTAATAAGAGTTTTAATCCACAAAATGGTAAAAAATTGAATATTAGAATTTGTTAACGAATTTTATTATCTGAACCTTTGAATTTAAAATAATCAATGTACATAAAAATATTATACATAATAATGTAAAAAAGAGAGTATTTTTACAGTATATAAACATAAAGAGTGATACAGAATAGAACTTTAAATTATGAAAAGTTTTGAAAAGAATAATTAAGGTCTTGCAGATACATAGGCGCTGAATGTTGATGTTTTAATTTTGTACGCTCTATACTCAAAATTATTGCATCGAAACAAAAAATTTTATATAACATTTTTGTCTTATTTTTGTATGTAGAATACGCTGGCATGAGTTTTTGTTTATAACTTTGAAACGATCAAAGATACCATTTTGAAACAAAGTTCATTTTCTTCGTCATTATGAACTCTTTAACCTTCCGATGCCCAAGCGGGGCGACTTAGTCGCCCCAAAAATCGATTTTTATTTGTATCTTTGTGTGAACTCTATAAATAAACTTGAAATTTTACAACAATTAATATTTTGAGTTATATTTTTATAATGTAAAACGATTTTGATGATTTCGTGTTTTATTATTTTTTTATAAACAATTTGTGTGGGGCGACTCAGTCGCTCCGCTCCAACACTTGTATTGTAAAACTGACTTTTTTTAATATATATCAAATATTTTACGTAGTTATGACCAATTATAGCCAAAATTGTTAATTTAATTAATGATTTTACACTCGATTAGAACAAGAACAGTCAAATGTGTTTCTTGCAACAATAGTTCCGGAAGCGAGTGATGTATTCAAGTGTTATTGTTCAAAATATTACAGATATTATGTCTATTATTTTAATGTTCCTTTTTTGTTGCCAAAGTGATTATAATGTAATAGTTGAGTTGTCTATGATATAATAAAAATATTTTAATTATAAAAGTATGCTTTATTTACATTATATTACTTGAATAAATAAAAAACCGGCTGGGGCGACCTAGTCGCCCCGCTTCGTCACTTTTGTTATGGATCTGAGCTTGGGCATCGGAAGGTTAATTGGTCCAAAAATCAGAAAAATAAATCATGCATTTTTTGAGATATATATATTTTTGTTTAAAAAAAGGACATTTTCATGTTATAATTAAATAATTTCTAATATTTTTATCGATATTCGAAAAGTAGAGGGAATTTTAGTTAGAAAATGCTTACTACGACATTTTTTTTATTATGATAATAGCTGTTAAAATATGATTAAATAAAGGATGTCAGCTTATTGCTCATAATTTCAAAAAATTATAACTCAAAAAATACTTGTCAAAATGAAAAACACCAAAATACGTGTCGATTCATTTTCGATATAAAATCATAAAAAAAATATTTTACATTAATTTTCAGATTCACCTCTAACTTTCATATGGAATAACCCAAATATAAACAGATTAAAACTACAAAAACCCAAAACTAACTTTAAATAATTTGAATTGTAGGGTATGAAAAGTGAAGATAATGAAGAGGAACCGATGTGTGATGATTGCGGTGATACTGACGGTTTAACGTATTGTAAAGGTTGCAAAAATAAATTATACTGCGATTTATGTTTTGAAGATAATCACGACGAAGATGAAGTGGATATGCAAAAACATATTCGAGTGCCTTTCAAAGAATCGCCGAAGGATTAATTGATAATCTTTACATTCCAAAAATTTTTCAAAAGTTTAGAAATCATTATACATTAACGATGATAATTATAATAACAATTGTAATAATTGCATCGCTTTTGCGCAACAATTTGTTTAATTATCGCTCACCGAATAATCACATGCGTACAATAAAATTGTTTAGTTTTTGTTAAATTGCAATCAAGTCACAGATTTTTACGGCTGTGAAATTAATATTTTTATATTCTTATTAATTTTATTTCGTTGATCGAATTATTTTAAAATGTAGTAATAATAATTAAATGATACTGAGATGCGTGCAATTTTTAAATAAACATCATACACATTTTTCTATTATATGTAAATTAAATTGAATAAATAATAATTTACAATTACTTTTGCTGTATCGTGTTTACATTTGTTGACTACCAATAAAAATTTTCTTAATAATAGATAATAAATAGAAACTGATAATTAAACTAGTTTCGATAATTCATTTGGGAAAATCCTATAAAAACTTATTTAGATATTATATATCTAAACAAGCTGAATTTTACAATATTTTTTGTTTTGCTTAAGAACTTAATTACCGATAAAGTAAACTCTTAAAACATTTAATTTATTTTTACATTTTGTATATTCGAATAATAAGATATCGTAAAAATTTATTATAAAACGAGTGGAAATTAAATCTACATTGTTATTGTTAAGACATAAAAGCTTGTAATCTATATCAGGTAGCAATAACTCTAATAAATTGGTTTTCAAAAAAGAAAACAATATCATTTTTAGGTATACGAAAATGTATAGCTTGTTTGTATCCTTATCTATACCTGTAACTGAAAAATAAGTTCTCGAATGACTAATGCCGTAGAACAGATAAGGAATTTTCCTCTAACGACTTAAAACCATAAAATTTTTTCAACCAATGAGAGGCTTTATTTTCAAACAACACCCTCCCCAAAGTTGTTTTTCTCTAAACCTTTTCCCTCTCCAATTTCTACCTCCACTACCTCCACTAGAATAATTTCCTTAATAAATAGCAAAGCCCTTCGATGAACTTTAAACAAATCACAAAAGTTGACTTCTGATTTTAGTCTTCCAAGTTAAATATTTCCATTTTTTGACAAGTTATTATTCCAAATCATGTCACTGGAAGAAGTTTTCGGCACAGAAAACGAGATGAAGTCCATCCTCGAACAAGCTTTCTCCAATTACATATCTCCGGACCAGCAGGAACAATTTATAGCAGAGCTGAATAACAATCCAGAGATGGTTTACAACATCGGATTGACGCCGAAGAAGTTTCCGAATTTAATCGAGCATAATAGATTGCTCGCCACTGAGATTCTGCTGAAGATGATTGACTCGCCAGAAATCGACGATTACTTCCTTGAGATGATCAGCCAGTCAACCACACTGGCTTCTATGGAGGCGATTCACATGCTGAGCAACGTCACCAAATTACCCGAGGAATTTGTGTATTTGTACGTTCGTCAATGCATCGTAACTTGTCGTGAGATGGTAAACAAACGTCAACAGGAGACATTTGTGCGCTTGGTTGCTGTATTTTTGCAAATGTTATTGCAAAAGAAAGTGATTAATGTGGAGAGGCAGTTTGTGTCAATCGAGGACTTTTGTTGTGATTTTTACTGGCTGAAAGAAGTTATTTCGTTATTTGATTTAATCGAACTGTTAAAAGCGAGGGAGGACGTCAAGCTAGATGAGGACGGTGTAATGAAGAAAAGAAGAAAGTTGAAATAAGGTGATTTAAGAAAGGACTGAAGCAGAGACTGATTGAAAATAAAAGACTGAGGTGACAAGTGATGAGAATCAAAATAAGTGATAAAGCAGAAAAATGAACTAATGTGAAATTAATGTGATGAAGAATAAATGACTGTTCAATGTACTTCAATGCGGGATAAAATTGTTTTGTATTCGAGTTACTGAATGATCTCTGTAAATAGTTGTAAATAATTTTAAAAAGTTGACCTGAAATGTATGTTTTTTTTTTAATTCAAAAATAAAAGTCATTTTGCAAATTATAAATTTATTCAATTTTAAATGTGTACATCCCTTGAAATTCCTATTGTTTCAAAAACTAGCTTTATAGTTTGTGGAAAAAAGAAGAAATCATTTCGATAAAAAAAACTTTTACATTATCTTATTTTGAAAATAAATTGTAAAACCAAAAAGTTAAACAAAAAGTTACAAGAAAGTTAAACAAACTGTAGAAAAACATATTTTAGATATTAAACGTTTAATTAAATAAAGTAACTATATTAAGCAAATCATATTTGTGTTATTTTATCTATTGGAATTATATTAATGATAACATAAATGAAGCATTTCAAAATTAACTATCCTGGTTTAAAAATCTGACTTTTTCAATTTTTGAAAATGTAACTTAAAACAGACTAAAAAATGAAACAGAAAAATTAAGTTTAAACTCATCTTTTTATACAGTTTCATTATTGAAAAAACCTGAATATACAGTTATAGTTGAAACTGCAAGAAATTATATAAAATTTTATATAAATTTTTCCAGTTTCAGCTAAAAATATATATTTACGTTCTTTCAGCAATACAACTGTAAGAAAAAATTAGTTCCAACTTAATTTTTCTGTTTCATTTTACAGACTATTCCAAGTTAAATTTTTGTGAACATTGAAACAGTCGTATTTCTAAATTAGGGTAAAATGAAAAGATAACGACTAAACGAGTCTTCCAGTAGGAGATGAAACTGTGTGATCAAGATGCAGTTGAAGGAGAAAAGTGTCATTTTCTGCCCCTATAAAGATTTACCTACATCATCATCTATATCTACATTTGTTATTTGCTATCATAACTTGTATCTCATTTTTGATCGCATGTACCTAAGGATAAAATCAATGCCGAAATTTGTGTATGCTATATATTGAAATTTATCAATGAATATAGTAATGAATATATAATAATAATAATATGTATATGTTAGATACTGAAAGATAAATGTCAAAGGGCAACATATAGTATTCAGCCGCAGAGTATAACAAAGACACTAGAACTAGCGTTTCCCAGTCAGAGGCAAGCGCGATTCCGTCAGGTGCGCATCGCGAAACGTAATATAGCTTTTAAGGCTGCAAACTCGTACGGAGTCACGCGAATCGATTAGTTATATAAAATTGCAGGCATCGAAATAAACCAGCCTTGTTTTACATTTTTGTTTTAGTTTTGGTCCAAAATATTTTATATATACACAAAATAAATTGTAATTTCAAACCGTTATAAATACAGTATGCTATAAAAAAGAAAGGTACAAGCGGCTTTTTCAAATCAACGAAGTAATCGAGCTTTTTGAAATTTGTAAGGATTTAATCAAGAGAAACATTCCTGCCGAAGGATTATGCAAGTGAAATAGCACGTGAATCGGACTAGTTACTAAGAATGTCAATCAATTTGTCATTAAGTGTTGGCACAATCGTTCCAATTTTTTTTATTCTTTCTGCAACTTTTCCTCATGGTGAGACTTTTGCTCAATTTTACAATCTTTTTTAGATTATGTAATCAAAATAATGTAGTTGAATAGTTTTAGCCTTTTTTAGTGAATGACGATGTAAACATTTTCTAGATTTTTTCCTTTAACAACATCTAACAATGTTAAATATGTAAATTTGTATAATTTGCAATTTTTAATAGTTTAGACAAATAGTTAATTTATTCAAAGTCACATTTTCTTAGATTATCTTATATGAGAATGATTAAATCGCACCACTTTGACTTATTTCAATACAATTGTTTCGTTAGAATTATATTTTGAAAATCCCATCAAAATGGCACCAACGGAATAAATTATAAAAGATTATGTAATCCTTGAATTTTATGTTAAAACTAACCTAAATACATTCTTGAAGAATGTATATTTATGGATCAATGAAAAGAAAAATTAGCTGAAATAAAGTGGATGGAGAGAAGATTTTATAAGAAGCTTCATTAATGAACTCGAGTAATTTCTTATGTTTGATAGAAAAGAAAAATTATTCATTTTCCAATTTATTTTGTTTATTTAAACATTACAAAATATGGTTTAAGGTTTTCAGTGAAACCTTAGGTAGCATCGGATAATGCTGGTACAGTAATATTTATAATCTCTTATAAAGTCTTACAGTCAACCAAAGACTGTAAATTAATGGAGAACAGATATATATCAGTTTTACCTCAAAAATGTTCAAATCAAGTAACATTGAAAACTATTTTTAAATTAACAATGTCTAAAGTAATTATTTTTGTCAAGTAAGTCAATAATTTATTTATTGATCGTAAAAGAATTCTTTAAGAAGCATAATTCTTGGTTCATTTAAATAAAGACAATTTTTTGACTTAAATGTTTCTATTTAAATATCTGATGAATGGTTGCATTTTTAGTTTGGATCGATAGCTTGTTCAGTTCACGAAGTCAAATAACATATACGAATATTATGTTTACTGTAAAGAACGGCTGATACCTAATTTCGTGTTTTTGTTAAATAACTCAAAATAGAATTCCGAGTTGCGTGGAAAATGTTTATCAGCATTTTCAAATTAAAATAAAATATCCAAATAACATGTAATTAGTGTTATGGTAATTCGTGATTACCTGTTTTTTTTTAAATGTTATAATAAAATAGTGTTTGCGAGGAAAATGAAGAAAACAAATTTGTAATGAACATTTTTAGAAATCTTGTTTTTATTAAATAATACGGCCACCTAAAGAGTCCGTATTTTATGTCATACATAAGTACATAAGCTATAAGTTAAATTTTGTATATGTAGAGAATTTGGCTAGCATAACTTTCGTTTTCAAACATATATAGAATAAGAAAAGTATTAATCCAGAAATATTGCAGTATTATTACAATTTTATTACTCA
Source organism: Gryon sp. ZL-2020 (assembly GCA_022817425.1). Taxonomy (NCBI): domain Eukaryota; kingdom Metazoa; phylum Arthropoda; class Insecta; order Hymenoptera; family Scelionidae; genus Gryon; species Gryon sp. ZL-2020. The sequence continues at coordinate 23,660 of JABFPJ010000958.1, read as the reverse complement.
AGCTAAATTTCCTCAAAAATGAATGTATATTAATTAAATTAACTATCAGTTTAATATACATTATATTTCATAGTTTATATTAGATTGAAGGACAAATTATTAATTATGACATAATATATATTATTGCTTCCTGTGTAAATTAAAAATAAATTATGATTTTTCATTTTCCACGCAATTCAGTTTTAATTTTTACGGTGCAATTCGGAACAAATAATTCATTACTCAATTTGGATATAGAATTGTAATATTTTTGATCAGTATTTTGAAATTGTATAAAAAACCACACAACTCCGAATCGCCCTAAAGAACTGTGCCATAAAAGTAGTCTAACATTATTTCAACTTATTCCAACGTATTCTCGTTAAGCATTAAAGATAACATTGTTTTCTTATTCAAGTTGGATAAAATTTACCATCATTTTATGAAAATATTTCTATTTTTAAACTAAATCAAGTTTAAAACTAAATATAAACTAGATAGTAAAAGAACAAATGATAATGAAAGTTCCAAATTCCTCAGTTATTATTAGCGATTAAAAGCTGTTCCAAATAACTAAATAAACCGACATGTGTCATTTACCGAGCATGAGCTCTTGTTAAGTTATTTGATCTGCGTGTTCAATTATCTGTGTAAACATAATTATGCGCAATGTGGATCTTGATATCATATTTACATTTTCATGTATTCAATTTACTCATTACAAGTGGCATCAATTTTACTTTATTAACTTTGTAAAATTAATATTTTTTAATGTATTATATTATATTATATTATATTATATTATATTATATTATATTATATTATATTATATTATATTATATTATATTATATTATATTAATATGGTATAATATTATTTATAATCTATATCATTCGATCTCTATGATATGTTTGAGTTTCAAACTGTGCTTTAAATCAATGCACTAAATTGGTTCAATTATATCACTTGACAAGTTGTTCGATACATTATTAAACTGTAATCAAGATTAAACTGACAACATAAATAACCAACCTAAAGTCAGATACATTCTCGTGAAATTGGTTCTGTTCTAAATAAAATCTTTTCTTTCAATGATGAACTCTGTGCATAGATTAGAGAAAGTGTAGGTGTTCTTTTAGGGAAGTCATAGAAAAGTGTAGCACTTGTAATACTTCTAACTATGCAGCATACTCTTATTTTTTTCATTTTCGAATGTAATTTCTTAATTATTCGGTATCTTGTTCTAAATATTATCATATTTATGTGAAATAAGAATAATAATTACTTTATAACGTTATTTTCATAGTTAAAAACACCATACTTTTTTAAACTTATTTTAACATTAATAAATTGTAGTACACATTTCATTTCTGTTTTATCTTTTACAGGAGAAGCGATAGTATGTTACCAATGTAACAGTGAATATGATCCCAGATGCGGGGATCCATTTGATGATTTTAGCCTCGGAACAGTGAACTGTAGTTTTCAACCACGACTTGAACATCTTGGCCAATTAGAGCCAACAATATGTCGTAAAATAACTCAGAAGGGTAAAATATCTATTTATTATTAAAAAATTCCCTAATATTTAAATCATAAAAATAAACATTTCTAAACTCTTTTCCATTGGATTCAACTTTTGCACATTTTAGTCGAGATTCTATGTAGGAATTCGATACAGAAACCTGATTGAAAGTCCGATTCTTGGGGTTTCTATATAGAATCCAACTAAAATGACTCGATTTGACACTGATTTTATATGAAATGTAAAGACAATATATTTGTTTGCAGTTTACGGGAAGACTCGAGTCGTTCGGGGTTGCGGATTTATAACCGACGAGACTACCGATAAAAGATGCATAAGAAGAACCGGTACGCATGATGTGCTCGCTTTTTATTGCGCTTGTACAACAGATCTCTGTAATGCTGCCCATAGAGATACATTGCCATCGACATTGATGACTTTTATTGTTACCGTAGCATTAATATGGAAAGTGATTTAAATATATTCTACGTCTCAGACGAGAAAAGTGCAGTAATCAAAAGAAAAATGTTCTATTAATTATATGATTTATAAAAACGAAAAGACAAAAAAATGACAAATTATTTATATTTCGATGAGCTATACAAAAAATGTATACATTGACTTTGTCCTAATGTTCTAGGTTCCGTCCTGGCCTAAGAATGTTTAGGCGAACAAAACAAAATTTAAGAAATTGTAATAGAAACAATTATTGTAGATATAAAATGATACAAAATTTGTCATCTTAGAAAATATTTTTGAGATGTTGATGATTTTAAACTAACATAATTATTCATGTTACAAAATGTTTCACATTCTAGTTTCATAAACAATTATAATGTATATAATGTAACGTGATGTTACTTTAAATGTAGCAGCTGCGTCATTTGATTAATGTTTAACGATATATTGCGTCAATTTATTTTATAAAAATATTGTTGAAAAAAAATGTGCAAATCAAAATGTGTTACTATACGTGTTAAAAATGAAGTTATTTTTTTAGATCTGCTTTTATGAAGCCTCGAAAAAAAATTCTAGACAGCTGTTACTGTTAGTTGATTAACAAAATTACATAATTTAACGAATTAATATATTATAAGAAATTAGAAATAAATTAAAATTTGACTGTAACAAGGAATTGCAATAAAAATTGTCAAACAAAAACGATTTATGTCATTTTTTATTAACATTTCTTATATAATATTTCCTACATTTTTGTTTATTGTTTTATAATAAAACAAGGAAAATTGTTAACTTTGGTCAATAAAAATTGTGTAATTTTAGGTATTATTTCCATTTAATTTAATTAATGAGCAATAATGAAATTTCAAAAATAATTGTAATTATGAAAAAGATACTTGAATTTGAGAGAAATCAATCACAATACAATTTTAATTAAAAGTATTATTGATTTATAAATTTTTGTATTTATTGTTCTTTTATTGTTCAAATTACATATTCAGTTTCATTATTAAGCTTAGGAATAAATTTAAATTGTAAATATACAAATTGCTATTTAGAAATACCTAATTCATTTGAGTAGTTTAGTGACAAACCTGTCAAGTTTTCATATATTATGGTGGGGCTGAGTGCGGCGGCTGAGGTCAGCAATTTGAGATATACTGGCGATCGCTACCATAGTAAGACACTGATACAACATCACCTCCAACATTTATTAAACATTGACCCTAAAAAATATTAAAACAAGTATTTAAATATCTTATTTAGGAGTGAAAATGTACTGGTCTGATCGAACGTTGAATTAAACTACTGATATAATAATATAGATAAAAAATGTAACATTATTGTCGCAGAAATATAATAAAACCTATTATGAATTTTGTTTTATTTTTTCTTATTTCTAGAAAAATGCATATCTCCGATTTTCATTCTAATGAGCCTAAAACAAAAGATTATTGCTTACCTGATTTTTGTGGAGATTGTGAAACAAAAGACATTGTGTCATAAAAAAAGATACCATCGCATTTCCTCCCAAAGCCGTTACATGAGCACGAACGATGGCTAAAATTTCTGTCATAAAACTATGTGTAAATCCACTCAATCCACCATTCTGTAAAGATAAGTAGAAATTAAAAGTATTCAAGTGTCAACGTTTAACAAATATTTAAATAGTTAAGTTTAAATGAATATTTACTTCTCGAATAGATGTACTTTCTCGAATGAAGAAGAAATTTAAATTGCCCAAGTATCTTTCGATTTTGCCACTTGGTAAGTAAGACAGTGGAGTTATGTCAACGCCATATCTTTCTTTTACAGGAACCTACAATTGGAATATAATAAAATATTTAAATGTAATTAAAAATAATACTTTTTAATATTAATTTCATTAAACTCACGTGTTTTGGTTTATTAAAAAAATAGGATTTCATACGCAAAGGCGATTTAGGACGTGATTTATTTGAAAGGGTTGTGGTGAGTGAAGCTGATTCTTTTGAATTTGCAGCTATTATTTCCTGTACAGTAGCATCCTCTTTAGGATCTTCCTCAAGACTAAATATCATTTCACTATCGTCTGCAAGCAAATTATTATTAATAATTAAATATTACAAGACAAATGTTATAAAAAAGGAATTCAAAGAAAAAAAAATTTACCTGATCGCTTATTTGTTTCCTTATTTGTGACGTTTGGAGTATTTTTTTCATTGATTTGATCTAATTTTGTCGTTTCACCTAATCCTAATGCCATTCCTATCACCGATAGTTGCATATCTTCTTGTTCTGGCAAAACTACTTTGAAATGTAAACCACACAAAGCGCACGGAATCATTCGACGAAGTTTAAAGCATACAGTCTATAAATAACACGATAAGGAAATAGTTATCATGAATATACATTCAATATTAATAATAAACATATTTAATATCTTATTTGTAATACCTGTAGAACTGATTCAAAATATTTCGACGGTGCCGTAATCTGTTGACTATGTACATTGATTTGACCAGGAATTTTAGTTCGCGAAACTTGAGTGAACATTTGTAAATTCTGTACTATTTCAAAATCATCTAAACCAGGAATAGTTTGCGTACTGACAACGTGAAATCCGTCCGGCGGTCTTTCGTCGATTAACATATTTATTCGTTCCATATCCTCGATATCATCAACTTCTAAGACACAAACATCTTTTGATCCAAAGGCAACATCTAATTCTGGAAGATCCTCTTCCGATTCCTCAGTGTCGGATGATTTTGTATTGTCTGTATCCTAAAAAGTAATTCAAACATTATTTTGTTATATTAATTCTTAAAGAGTACTTAAAACATACCCTTACCATACTCAATGATTTTAATTGATAAAATTCCCTGTTTTTCCGTGCAGTTTCTGCAAGCGATTTACGTAATTCCGTGAGTTTTTCTTCGTCGTGCCAAGAATTGCCCGAGGCAATTTGTGGCACAGTTGGTTCGGGCAGTGCAGTCATATAAACGGCCGTTCCAACTGCCATTGCAACGATCATCTTCTCGCCAATTGACACCTGAGTTTTCAGTCCAAAAATCGCATTCATTCCTTTGACGCGAAGCTTATTGTACAACAAACTATGCAGCTCATACTCCAAGAAAGGTAATAAATCGGATATTTCTTTGGCATTTAATTCTCCACGCAAGTCTTTTTTACTTTTACAAACGGTCGCTTGTATGAAACTCCCTCTTCCAGTAATAAGAATATTTTCCGGCAATTCTATTGTCGCAAACATCACGTCTGCAACTTTTCCGTGTCGACAAATGGCACATTTGGACGTTGTCATACGAAAAGGTATTCCATTGTCAGTATAAGGCAGATGGCAGACACTGCATTTCGTGACATTGATTGTTTCTTCGCGATCATTGCTATCAGACTTATTTCGCGTTCGAACAGTTGGTGTCTGTACGGTATCCGTGACGTCCGTTTTTTCACTCTTAGAGAAAGATCGAGGCCGTTCGCGGTCAGAGTCAACAGACGTTCCTGGCAGGGTTTGATTTGCGCGCGAAGTATCCGCTTCGTGCATTGAATTGCTCATATTTATTACTGCCGCTGTGCCAAACGCACTCAAAACACAAATGTCGTCACTGAAAAATTGTAGAATAGTTTTAAGTTATATCTTATTTTTAAAATCTTTGTCTTTTCATATGTATTAAAGTTTATTAAAATGTTAAAATTTGTTAATATTAAACATATAATCATAATACCATATACTTATATCTTCTCGATATCCAACAACAACATTACAACCCAGAGATCTTGCATGAGAACGAACTTCCATTCGGATTTCTGTCCACCAGTAATCACGTCCTTCTGGTTCTTCTAAACTATTAACTCTTTCAAGCAGCTTCACAGATCTGGCACTTACAAGTCCACCTAAAATATAAAAAAAATTAAAAATATAAGTACTGAAATTAATATTCGTTTACAAATATCGAAATTTCGCTTACCTATATGTAAAATGAATCCTGATGGAAATTGAAACATCGTCATAAAAGGATACTCAAGCATTTCAATGGTTTCTTGATTCATCGTTCGTACAATTGCACTCGATGGTTTGATGTCAGCCGTTAATGTTTTCACTAGAGGTGTAGTTAATTTTAAATTTGTCGTCGATTTTTCGCTACTTGTCAAGGAACTGCCTAAAAGACAAGTTAAAATATCCAACTTAATTCATTAATTAAAAAGAAAATATAATGATTAGTGCAAAATAACATTTTACCTCTACAATTCTATTGACAAAACAAAAAGCAAGTTTAATTGTATTTCATTGATTACTTCAACAAAAGTTCAAACTTCACAAACCACAGTGAGAAAACTGAATGAAGAAAGAAATACATTAACTTTAAATTAATTTACTTGTATCATTTAGTTTTCGCTGTGAATGAAACAACTCGGAAGATAAGAATGAAATATATAATACCTTTGGTTGTGATACTCAGATCAGAATCGCTTGATCTTCTATGTATTTGTACGACAGGCCCAGCTCTAACTGAAGCAGATCTAACGTGTTTTGTTGCCGAAGGAATGACCTGTGAAGGAGGTGGACTACTTCTGGCAGAGGTGGCTACTTCTTCTGCTTGTCTAAAGGAAGAGGGAGAGGGGGATACACACATTTTGTCAGTTATGTTAGTGAAATTATTAGTCTTAGTATCTTGTATTTCATCATTGCAAGTTAGACTACAGGATGGCTCTCGCGATGTCAATTCGATATTATTGAGTCCCTCGTTGAACGAATCACGCCTTTGTGACAAATTTTCAACAGCTATTTCATGATCTTTGCTCTCGTCTTCTTTTACTTTAACATTCTTCTGCGAAACAAACAATTCAACGTCATTTAATAATTCATCATTCGTTTGATTCTGATTTTGATTATCCGTCGTAGTCATCAGCTTTTTGTCAATTACCTGCATCAAATTCAACATACAGCTTCGTCGATACTTTTGTATTAATTTTATATTTGAGTCAGTTTCATTTGATACTTCATTAGGTGGAGGATCTATGACAATTGAAATTGTCGACACGTTTGCAGTTACGTCTTTCTCTTTATCCGATTGAGATTCGGTTTTCAAAATTGGACCTTTGTAAATCACAGTATTAGTTCGTTCAACTCTACGCGGTGATTTTGAACGTTCGTTACGGTTTTGGTGGGAAACATTTGTTGTCGACAATTGGTTACTAGATTTTGAAACGTTTAAATTCAATAGACTGTCGGTTTTGTCATTTTCAGTTTTACAGTCATTCACATCAGATTCATTGTTTAAATTCATCAGATTATCCTGACTCGCATTTTCATCATTTTCTAATAGACAAATGTCTTCTTTATCTTTGTCTGGATCGTCTTCATGATAAGAGGATTCATCATCTAAGATGTTGTAATTTTCGCTCGATTCCGATGCATCATCATCGTCATTCTCTTCCTCCGTCGAAGTGTCCGTTTCCGAACTCGAAATCGACGGTATATTTTTCTTATTACTTGTTCGTTTTCGTATATTTAAGAGCGTTTTACCGGAACTCTTGGAAAACTGAATACTCCCGTCATCGGAATCTTGCGAAAACATAACAGGCGAGGGCGTAGGTGTTTCACGATCCTCTTTAACGCTATCTAAAAGTCCACTGTGCAATGACTTGATCAAACTAGCAGCCATGAGATTGCCAGTGGGCTTTTTGTGAGTGAATCGACGATGTTTGATATGAGATTTGAGTTGACTAAATGATGACTTTGACGAGTCCGATGCTTCAAATGACAATGAACTGCTTTCCACGTCGCTATCGTCGTCCGAACCTTTTGTCTGACCTTTGCTTAAGATCGCCTGCGGAACATACTTAAAACGACTTTTAAAGCCTCGCGAAAAAAATCGACGTTTCGTTAAACGCTCGTTAGTTTGTTCCGAGCTATGTAACGAAACGTCATCCAAGGCGTAATCGGAAAATGAGGGACTCGAATCGCCACTTCGATTGCTGTTGAATGATTGAATTGAAAGCTGACGGTTAAATGTGTTAGTTAACTGCGATTCGACAATTCGAACGGCAGTTTTATGCGCGTATTTTTTCATGCTCTGATGTTGATATATGAGATGATCGCTCATCTTTGGTAATGATCTTTCCGAGGGGCTACTAGATAGCAAACGGGATATAAGTGGACTATTTTCTATGCTGGAGTTAGCATAGCGGAATTTTGATTTTGACTGTAATAATGCAATCCTGAACAATCGCATGCAGGTGGGACAAATAAGAAGAAAAAGTAAATTAATAATATATGTATTACCAATATTTATTTGTGCATTTACCGCAAATCTTTTTTTTTCATTTATATCAATTTAGATTAGATCTGATTTAGTATATTCAATTCATGTGAATGAATTTATATGTTGTTTATTATTATAAAATTTAAATCAGTTTTGTGAAGAAAAAAAATATGCTAAAATGAAATTTGTCAAAAATAAATTTCATAATTACAGAAACAAGGAAATAGAATATTTAATCTTACTTTTACATTAAATTATTGAAGAAGAGAATTAATATAAATTAATTAAGTACACTTACTCATCAATTAACATTCCATCCATCGAAACAATCGAATCGTGCAGTTTCACAAGAGTAACGGCAGTTCCAATACCTCTAGCCACAATTCCAGATTCACCCTCTAAATCAAAATTCTGCTGATACCTAAAAGAACAAAAAATGAATTACTATGTATCATCATTTATAATATTTCAATCTTTTTAATCATTATATTATAAATATATTACCCTACTACCGCATTTCCACCGAGATCCAAGGCTTTTAATCCGATTTTTCTTTGAACCTCGCCACTGATTTTGAAAAAAAGTGTCTGTCGAGCTTCGTTAGAAGCTCGTGGTGTCCTTATCTTATCGATCCATTTATATTCTGGATCATCAGCTACTACTAATTCTTCCACAAATCCGTGTATAACTTGAGCATGATATCCGTGAGGAATATTCGGAGCTGCAAAAAATTCTTTTTTTATTCATAAAGAAGTCGTTCAATTATAAGAAAATGTTCAGTTACTTACAGTAAAAAAATTGAACGCCGCAGGACGACTGTTTAAATTTATTAAAATCTATGAACAATTCAACTTTTATTATAACATTCACTTCTCCTCTTATGCCGTGCATTGTATCATAAACTGGTATCCAACCCATCATAACAGATCCTAAAATACCATAATAATAATCTCATCTTATATATAAAAATATTACACAGTAGAAAAAAATAATAATATCAAATGAAAAACCTCCTTGTGTTGGAACCGTTCCCGCAGAATTATCAACATTGTTGATATTTTTTAAATGTGACGGCATAACAGGTATTAGCAATGGATTCAAATTCAGGTACACTTTGCCAATGGCATCGTTTGCCGAGTAAGTGTCATGATCCATAAGTCGAATTTGCAGAGGCTCATCTTGCAGCTCTGCATCATCAACCTCAAACTTATACCATTCGGAGTTCCATTGCGGATTCAATGATTTTCGACAAACATCAGTCTTGTATGTGATATTATTAAATTTAATTTCAACGTAGGCATCAGTTGTGTCGCCAGACCGGTCCATTACCGGCAAATTTCGTCCTGCCAAAATTTTGACTTTCAACTTTCCCGGCATTTTAACTTATATACATTTTATTTTCTTTATCTGCAAATTAAAATATGATACATTTTTATGATTTGGATTAATGTAATAGTTTCATTTATATTATCAAATTATTATTTTATAGATTATTATAACTTACCCACAATAAGCGAAATAGAAATTTATTAAACTAATAGAAATATTTTACTTGTTGGACATTTATTGTAAAATATAATATCTCTTGAAGAATTGTTGTGCTTCGACTGCAACTACACCTTCTCTTATTGCCAATATAGTTTGCTGATGATATCTTCATTTTTAAGCGATAAAATTGTAATTTGTTGATAATCTGTAAAAAAAACATAATATTATTACGTTGTGAATAAATCAAGCATGTTTTAAATTATACAATTTCTACAGATGTATTTTAAAATGTTTTCATATAAAAATGTCATATAAATAAATAAATTTAAATATGATTCCTTGACTGTTTCAAATTCAAATCTGTTCCATTTTTTATGAACTATACTATATATACACGCACATGTCATTGTTTATTTATTTTATCCAATTTTTTCATAGCTGCATTATATTTCAGTCCCGAAAATTGTTTATTTGCCAATGATTCTTCATATACTTATACATTAACGAATATTATATATAATCTACAAATTAATTAAAAATAATACTATATAAAATATATACAAAAGAAAAATAAATTAAATTTAAAATTCAACAAAGTATTAACAAACTTTTCTATTTCAGTCTTTTATTTAAATTAAGGTTATGTTAGAATTTTGTGTCACAGTTAATTATAAATAATATAACCAGGTCATTCAATATAAACACTAATTTTAGAGAGAAAATAGACGGAAAAAATTGTAACAAAATGAAATTGCATAAGTGCACTTATTTAAAAACATGGAAACTCACAGTTATATTTTTGTTGTTGTTATTGTTGAATTTATTTTGACAGAAGCAATAATAGATTCCACGGCATAATATTGTCTGACAGAATAATGAATTTTATTACAAACGTTTTTTCGTCGTTCTACAAATAAAAGTGAATTATTTTTACGAAGAACCGGCGTCATAAATGGCAAAGGTGCAAATGGCGGACATGCGCACTATTTAGAATAATAATGCATATATATAAATAATCACATTATTAATTTGCATTAATCTTTTGTATTTATGTTTAATTATGATTATTGAATTTACTTGAGTAAACTTGAGTAAATCAGTTAACTGAATCAATGGTTTTGAGGTTATATTATCTGTCAAAAATCAACTTCATACGTCATAAGTAACCTTTTTTCTTAATTAATTAATTTATTATTATGCTTTGATTAATATTGATTTTAAAGATGGTACTTTTCTTAGTTAGAAAGAGTAAAAATGCGTTAAAAATAGAAAATAAACATTTATATCAATTTTAGAACAAAAAGAAAGAAAAATAATAGAATGTTTTGACATTTTAAATTGAATTGTCATAAATTTTGTGTTACCTTTCGCAACATGATAAACAAAGACAAGTATATATAAAATGACATATGAAAGACAGAGAAAGAATAAATTACAAATATTTCACACTTTCGGAAAACATAGACATCATTTTGTAAGTTTCAGTTTTTCGTCACTAGAGGGATTTTAAGAGTGTATAAACTACAAGGTTAGTGAATCTATGTCATGATATGTCAATGTACGTTGAACAAATGTATTTTGTGTACTGTTTATCGTGATTGAAATCAGACTATAAACAATTATTGATAATTGACTGTGCGATACATATTGTTGTTTTTAGGTTAAGGAAAAACGTAACAATTTTCATACAAAACTAAAAGTTATATTAATTTTTATCATAAAAATACCAAAAAACACCAAGTCTGAAATATTCAAAATAAAAATTATATAAAAATATGTATTTTTATTCTGACATTGGCTCAATATTTAAGTGTAAATAATATATAATTATTAATCTTGGGAAACAAAGAAAATGGCGAAAACTTGTAATTCTGATTACATTATTCAAGACTCGGTTGCGAATTACATGGACGGGATTCAAGTCAAAATAGCCGAGGCGTATAAACCACCGAGAAAAATTGCTCTACCTGCATTTTATAACAATAAGCTGCCAGATGTCACAAAATATGATTATGACTTTCAATTTGAAATTGCTATTTTGGAAAAGGTATATCAAAATATTTTTTAAATTAATTTTTTTTTCTAAATATATTTTACTTTATTTTATTTATTAACTTTACTATCTTCTAAGTTAAATTTAACAATAATATATCCATTTACTTTTAATTTTACATTCTAATAAGATATCAATAACATGTGATTTACTTTAACGATAAATTGATATTTTTTGACATATTTCAATAATAATATATTTCTTATAGATGTCTGAATGGCGTAAAATTAGGCAAAATAATGTGAAATGTCGAGAAGAATTAAAAGAAGAAAAGTGTAACGACGATTCGGAATCTACTAGCGTGACATCTGATACGGATAATCACGTTGCAACGAAGGTCACAATACCTCTCGAAACAACAATATTAACGCCACAGCCATTGTCGCCTTTAGTTAATCAAATTCAGGATATAAAAATCAATGGCTTGGATTATTCGGACTTTGATAATGATACTAGTAGTCCATTTGATAATATGGAATTAAAAACTATCAATGATATGGAAGAATTAGCGCAGGTGAGAATTGAAAAATTTTTATAGAAAACAAAATATATTTATATAAATATATGTCATTCAAATCAATAAGTGCAATAATAAAAATGATGGTTTTAGGTTTTACAGCCAACATCACAATGGACTGGTTCTGTTGTTGCGGAAAATTTACCTAATGAAACGACTGAAATAGCGCCAGTTGAAAATCAAGAAGACGAAGTGGAAAAACAAAAGAAAGCGAATGAACAAATATCACCGGACAAAGAGACAAATACAAAAGACAATAAAGAGAACAATCGACGAATGGTGTCATCCATACTCAAAGATTTAGAGAAATTGTTAGAACGGCCGTGTATAGAGGTACTTCTCAATCTAATCCACTAACAAATTAATTTATAATTTAAATTATAAATTATTTGTATTATTTAGATTTTATATTTACTTAAACAAATTTTTTTACAGAAAAGTGTGTCGTGGCCTCATATAGTTACCTCAGAAGCTGATAGAGAACCGATGAATAACTCAGTCTCAGAGACCAAATCACCTGATCCGCTGAGCGATCTTTCGGATGAGAATCGCAATCTCGCAAAACACCTTAATGATATGGGCTTTTCATTATCCAGAGCTGCTCGGGCAATACAATATTTAGGCGGTCAAGATAATAAGAAGATTGTTGAATATTTGCTGTCGTTGCAGTATCTCGAAGACGCTGGATTTGAGGAACGCATCGCAATGAAAGCGCTTGTATTAACGAATAATGATGAACATAGAGCGAAAATTTATTGTGAAAATTTAGTGATTTTAAAAAATTTTGGATTTGATGAGGATCGCGCGTCGGACGCTTTAGTGGAATGTGATTTAGATAGAGACAAAGCTTTGGATTTACTCATTACTTAATTATTATTTTTAACTATACATGTCTTTTGTTTTTTTTTCTTTTTTGTCAAAATAATATTTAATGAAAATTGTGCATATTAAATTGTATAGTTTAATAATTTTTTAATATATTTAATTTATATAAAATTAAATGATTTAATTGAAATTGTTTCAATTAAAAAAAAGGTTGTGAAAATTTGTTAAACAAATAAAGTACACTGGAAACGAAAAAATCTACTTATTTGTATGAATCTTAGAAATAAAATAATCTTCGATTTGTATTAAATAAATACATTGAAATTAAATTATAACCATAATGAAATTAAAACCATATAAAATCTACACAATGAAATAAACTAGCATTAAATTTATATTTAATTTTTTTGTTAGTTTTATTTTATTATAATGAAGAAAACAATACGCTTTCATGTACTTACATTCTTGTCATTCATAAATCGGAAATGTGTTCATCATTTTTGTTTTTTCCTTCACGTATCTTTCAATGGATGAAGGTACAAAACTAATTAACAGATCATTTGAATTGTATATAAAATAATAGTACAACCTAAACTCAACGATATTTAGATGCCTTAATATTTATTTAATCAATTAATATACTCATGTTCGAATATTATCATGTCAGATTATGATTCGTTGGTTTTTTGCGTGTTAAATATATTGTATAATATTTTGGTATCTAAATATCAAAATGGATATTGGGTAGACAAAGTTTGACATAATTTTTTAAAAACTGTTTTTCCAAAAACATTATTCTATTTAATTTTCAAAAGTATGATTGTGTTGTGCCTTTGGTCCTTAGATCAGGTGGGCTCTAGACAAGTCTATGTAATGCAGCATAGGAATTATACATTATATTAGATATAATTTAAAAATTTTTTATGCAAAAAAAGCATTTTATTTTATCTTGAATAAGTTGTACGTTTGTATATTTATGCATCTATTTGTCTACATAATAATATTCGACATAATATTCCATGATTGATTTTTTTTCATTTATTTATTCTGTCTTTTTTCAAAAATGTTCTTTTTGTTCATACACCAAAAGCTAATAACAGTAACTTTTAATAATTGAAGCTGACTTGTTTAAGTTTCTAAAATTATATATATATAAGTTTATTTATCGCCATTTAACATGGTAAATAGAACTGCTGCTTTTTATTGAGACATCTACGAGCCCAACAAAATTGATTCAATTCTGTCCTCAATTCGCTCGTAATATAGAGATATACAAAATTCGTAGTAGCCAATACACAAAAAACATATAATAACGTTGACACAGTTCATTTTGCATTAGAAGAACAGAACAACAAAAAATTGTACAATAAAATTTGTTGCGAGCAAGCTTTTTTTGCAATAGTGAAATTATAAACTGTGTAACAACGTGATTGTGTCTTCTTTGTGTATATGTAATATATATTTATATTTATATTTTTTAATTTATTTCATTTTATAACTAAAAACGTTGATACATAAAAGATGTTATCATCGTCGTTCATTGATGTCTTCGCTTGTATAAACAAAACCTGTTATCGTGCCATTTAAACGGTATAATATTACAAATATATTTGTAGATATAGTTTCATTATCAATCAGTTACACTATGCAAAAAAAATATACACAATAATAAAATGTTAGAAAAATTGTTTTTTTAATTTTTTTTGTTTCTTTTTCTTGCTTTTTCTTTCTCTTCTCTTGTTTCGTTAAATAAGTTAAATGTACATTATATAATTTAATATTTTTTCTTATATCGTTTTACATATATATTTAATATATATTTATTTATTTTTATATATACTTTTATTTTGTTTTAATCAATATTATAGTTTGTCTTTGCCATTAATTCAAACTAAAGCGCCTTGGGAGAAATTTATTGTGCTTTGTTATGTATTTTATCATACTTTATGCCTTGAATAATGGAAAGACAATTTTCTTGATAAATTTTTTATAGATGACATATCTCTTCAATTGCATTTATCCTTTCAGCTTTCAATCAATTTTATCTTAATTTTTCTTCTTCTTATTTTTATTTAATTTAATTTAAAATCATGTTTCTCACTTCGTGTATAGAATATATACTTTTATTGTTTTACGATATACATATATATAATATATTCTTACTTTTGTTTCTTGTTTTAATTATTTATTTAATTTATTCTGACTAATTGAAAAAGCCGAAGCTCGGAGCAATGAAGTACGAATGATTAGGTCTCATTCATTTCAGCGAGCAATTTCTCAAGACATAAATAACGTGCATTAAACTTTATAATCGTTATTAATTTAAACGAGTGCTTCTTCTTTTGCAATTATTAACATATTTTTGTTAAAATAATTTCCTCAGTTTACATAATACGCTGTTACAGTGTAATCATTAATTTAATAACGAATTTATTTTTATCTTTTTAAAAGCACAATCAAAACTCAATTGTTAGTTAAAATGTATAAAATCATTTTTGTTTCTTTAAAACAAATTATCAAACTAAATTTTATTTAATTTAATTATCATTTTCAAAGGAATATATAAAATTTAATCGCATAAAATAAGAATTTGAATTTTTATAATAAATTATTTGATATTAAAAATATTGTTAAGTTGACTGAATAAACTAATAAATGAGTTTCAACTGTAATTATAGTTTTGTTTCTTTAAAATTTTATCTTCAGAGAAGAGATATGGACGGGTTAATGCGATAAAGACTAACATTTACAGTAGTCAAAGTAGCGATGGGTGTTGCTGAATAGGAATCGATTAAACCAGGAAGATGTAGAAAGTTTTTTTTTTGATTTATCCAAAAGAAGAGAAATCGGAGAAATTATACTTCAGAAGTTCTTGTTTAAAAGTTTGAACATTCTTTCTGTTTCTTTTTTTTATATATTTTTTAAAATCTTTTTAAGCGTCGCAAAAAATTTTGATTCACTAGATATGCGATGTAGTCATAAATATTCACTGGTTGTTTCGCTCTTCAGCCATAAATTTGTCAACTATCTTTTGCATCGGTTCTCGAAGATCGTCGCGATCCTCAATACTACTCGATACAGTGACGGTTCTTGTGGTTTTTGTTACTCTGCAAAAATAGAATAAAAATAAATAAATAAAAGTATAAAATTTGAATTGTTATATATTTTTAAAAATTAAACATATTTTTTTTCTAAAACAAACCTTTCTTGAGTTTCTGGATCAATTTCAGTCGTCGTAGTTTCTATATAAGAAGGTTCGCTATGCTGAAGGATGTCTGATTCTGTACAAAACATAAAATGTGTTCACATTAAGTAATATTCATAAAACAAAAAAGTAATCAAATACTCAAAATTAAATGTTTATCTTTTTGTTGTTGTTGTTGTATTGCAAATAACGTCATACACAAAGATCAATATTTATCATATATTACTTTTCACTGATATCACATGCCTAAAGAAGGGATACAAGTTTGTAAAACTTTGCGAAGAAGTGAAATCAAATTATAACAAAAAAGATGTTTTCATTGTATCTTTAGTTTTTATACACAAATTTGGTGTATTTAAATGAAAATTATATTTGTTCAAGTTAATTTTATAATTTAAAAAGTTTTTTTCTGAAGGAAAAAAAATGTTTACTTCTATTCTTTTTTCATATTGTGACTATCTGAAATTTTTGCAATTAATTAAACACATTATTTGGTTTAAAAAATTTGTCTTTCTTTAATTTTACTGTGCTACATATAGCGAGCCTGTGTATATAGCCGACAAATAAGCTGCTGAAGTAAGCAGTTAGCAGTTAATAGTAAATACACGGATGACTTATAAAAACGAAAATTAAAATAAAAATCATAAAAATAATAATTGAAATAAATAAAGACGAAACTTTATTGAAAGAATAGAAAATTAATCATATTCTAGTTTAGACGAACATCGATTAATTTAGGGGGGCCTTTTTAATTATATTGTTAGTGTTGTTAGACGAATGACTAAATGTTACCTTGCCTTAAAAATTAGTTATCTTTATTATAATCATAAATAAATTATCTAAAATAGTTAATATAAAACAAATTACAAAATATTGTTTTAATTTGTTTCATTTAAAAAAGCAAAGTTTATACTGAAATTATAACAAGTTCCGCTCTAACGTTGTAGATGTTTTAAGGATAAGACAAATTATAATTATTTTCTAAAATTTAATTAATTCATCTACTTTTTTTATTCATTAATTAATTACACAAAATTTCATTTAAATTTTGCAAATCCTTAAAAACATATACATCGATATAACCAAAATACGTTTAATATATAATGTTAAACTATGAATTAAATCTATAAATAAAGAATAAATTAAAGAAGACACTTATTAAATACTCTTATTAATAAATACAAAATATTCGCCTAACAATTCTAACGTCATACAAAATATATGATATAATCGTTGGTCCCTCTACGCTTTAGCTTTATCTTGAAATACTTATCAATGTAAGAAAAGCTAGAACAAAAATTTAAGGAACAACTAAAAGGATTTTGTAAATAGAGATTAAAAACAATGTAATTCTAATTTGCTTATGAAAGGTCTAGTAATTAAAATAGCGTGCTTGATAAGTCATTTGTACATAATAAAGTCAATCAAACTTTATGTTACACAAATTTTTAATTGCAATTGCTTTTTATGAGTATGCATTTATTATTTAAAAAAACAAAAAAGATTTGGTCTGTAACATTCAACAAACCATGCAAAATTATTACTATTCATGCAGTGCATTTAGAGATTAAATATAATATCTTTTCTTGATTTTGTTCTTTGAATTTCAGAAAAAGAAAGCTCAAAATATACTTTTGCAGTTTTTTTTGCAGCTTGACATAAGTTGTTGATATCCTGTTTAAAAGAAGAAAAGTTATGTCTGATATTAGTTCGATGATATTTCAAATTTCGTTGTTTGAACAAATTATTATTATTGTTTTAATTCGAATTGATGTATTGATAATTTTGAATCAAAATGTGAATCGTACCCAGCTAGAGTAATAGCTAGTAGAACTACTATTGCAGCAGCTGTCACCGTCATCCAACAAACACACCTAGATTTAACAATCTTCTTCCGAGGTTCTGTATCGGTCTCTAATGATTTTGCTCGAGTTCTGCAGCCGCTTGAAAATCTTACTTTGCTATTCTCTGATATGTAAACATTATATTTGTTTAATCAATTAAAATTAATTAGAACTTATTTTTTGTCATGAAAATAAATTTTTTTTGTAAAAAAAAGAAACAACATTTATTAAGTCAAAAAGTACAAAAATAATGTATAAAAATGATCGTAAAATAATAATTAATTGAATACTTTTGTTATTTAATGTAAAAATGTTGTTCCTTTGTTTAATAGAGAAAAGCTATAAATTTGGAATACAACTTTCTACCGTTTGGTTTTGCTGGATGAAAAAATAGATAATCCCAAAAGCTGCCAATCGGAAATGCAATTCCGTGTTTTAATTTGCCAAGAACCCAAAAAAAAAGTAATGACGCTCATTTCCATGTTAAATGTCATCCACGAAATCAGATGAGCACATACATGATTAAATCCCTTTGATAAGAAGCTAAGTGAACATATTTTATGATAAATACAAACTTGTAAGCTTTATTTTTCTGATTTGATCTGTAAAGAAAAAAATCCAACCAACACCTTTTTATCACATATAATCATAACAATCAATCAATAATAATTAAATTGTACAATGTTTTCTATGTGTGTTGAATTATTTGTTCTTGTAATAAGAAACGAAGAATACAAATGTACATCAAACAATGTTACATGCGCCACAATCTGCAAAACGTGATACTGACGTATGAATCGTGATTATGATTAGTGATAATCAACTGCATGCAATCGATACTCGTAATTCGAGATGATATTGTACTTTTCGAAAGGTTGTGTTTTTTTATATCACACTAATTATATATAAATTCATCGAGGAAGTTCTATGAAAAATTGAATCCAATTCAATTAATCATTAAACATTGCAAAAAAAGCATCATCAAACATAATAGTTTGTTTAATAAGAACTTCCTTCGAGACAAATATTAATCCAAGTAATGAAATACTGTAATAATCGTAACTTGAATGCTCTCGTCATCAAAGTCTAACGACAGTAATCAAGTACGAAATACAGAAGAAGAATAAAAAAAAGCCAACGTGCAAGTGATTTTTATTTTCAACGAGGAATTTAATGAAGGAATGATAGAATGCATAATGTGTGGTATGAAAACAATGAGATAATAAAAGAGCTTGATATTATATTTTTTGCATGGAAGTAAACGCTGAAACAGTTGACGCTTCGCTCAATACAGGAAGGACAAAAGTAAGAATTGGTCTTTTTGCTTTCTCCCATTAGTATTCCTTCCACACATTCCCAAGCTATTCTTCATGCTTTTTTAATTCCATCTATTTTTTTCAGCTTCTATAACTTTTGTTTTAATACTTTATAACTGATTTTAGATTAGGTAGACAATCTTCCTAAATTAAGAAACAAGAAAGATTCGTTGCATTAACATCTCGAATCGCGAGTCATCAAAAATACATCTGCACATCATCATATTCATCCGGACCCAATATATGTTCCTCTGCCCAATGTTTTAGATATATTTTTTTTGAAATATTTTTTTTACAGCAGGATATTTACATTTGCTTACTTAGAATGTTATCTGTGAATGAAGTACCTTGGTCGTCCTCCAGTGGCGATAGTTCGGCCCCTTCGTGCAGTGCAACGTCAGATCCACTTGAACTGCCCAAGGTGCGACGTTTGTTGAACGATCGTTTACGATTTCTGGATGGCGAGCCAGCCTCGGAATCAGAGTCACTGTTACCATCAGCGCCACCACGACGACTTCCATCTGGCTTAATATAAACATCGCCATTACCCGAGCTCGGGGATGTGTCTAAGGAAAAGTGTGTCTCCCAAGGATCGAGACTCTCTTCACCACCACCCGACTTCCAATTCTCATGCATTTGTTTCTTTATCGATTGCGGCCAATCGCCAAAATTGTCCAATTCGCTGCTCTTTGATTTGCTCACTCTTTTATCACTCAATTCATTGAGCTTACAATGTTCCGTGATTGTACGTTTGGTTGCATTAATCATTGGTTCATCAATTAAATTGTCATTGGAATTATTTGATAACTCTTCTGCTTGGAATTTCATCGTATCGTCAGTTGATTCTTTATTATTCCTTGATATTGCTTCAGTAATGTTGTTTAATTTCGTGGTATTGTCGTCTAAAAGTTGATGATTTATGATTGAATTGTGCTGAATTGAATTATTAGTATCAACGTTGATTTGATATGACGCAACATTGGTGGCCTTTAATTCTATGCTTAAATTATTTTTAGTGGATGGCACAATGATGGAGTGACGTGGAACAGGAACGAGTTGTTTTATCGTAACGGAAGTAACATGCCTCTCTACAGTCCCATCAATTTCAGCCGTATCATGCCCTGAACCATGTCCAACAAGAATACGGACAAGAACAGGAGCGAGTACATAAAGCACATTGATACACACTAATAATTTAAATTCTAGCTCAGCTGACAAGATGGGTTGTTGTTTTTTTATTTTCTTTTAAGGTTTAGCATATATATATAACCATTGATTTATAAATATGTATACAAAGTTTTTTGAAATAAAATGTATGTATATAACAGTAGTTGAAAGTAATTGTGGTTTTACATTAATAGTTGGAAAAATGGAGACAAAAAAAGTAGAGAGACAGAGGAGAAACAAGTTGTTTTTTGGTTAGTTGAAGTACTGCTTTGGGATGAAATTATAAAACACTCGATAAATAGTATTTATAAAATTATGTGTGCATTTTATTGACAGAAGTTGAATTTAGTCAATTAATAATAGTTTTGTGGTTGAAAATATTTGACACTTTTGTAAGTTTCACATTCTTCTTTTAACGTATTTCGCAAATTTTGATTATGAAGAATAAAATGTTTGATCAACAAAATCAAATTTTATTCATATTTCCTTTTTTAAGACAGAATAATCTTCAACATACAAAAGATATAATATTGAAAAAAACTCAAGTTAATTTTTACTTATCATTCATTTTCCTTTTTTCATTCTGACTAAATTTGAATGATTAATGAAAATGTTTATTATATTACAAAATGAAAATATTAAAATAAGACGGAAACAGAAGACAAGTAAAGTAAAAAATTTGATTGTTCAATAAAATACACACAGTTTCAGTTAGTGTAAAAGCTTTAGCAAGTGCTAACTATGGAAGATAAAGCTAAATATAACTGAGGGCACCAAAATATAAATTTGCTAACATATATTGATCCTCAACCTAATGTAAATGTTTGTTGTGTACAATTCTTATATTTTGTTGATTTATATTATATTCTCGTTGTGTTTAAATTAATAAATTAAAATAAATTATACCTGATTCAATTAATCGTGACTGTTCGGTTATTGATCGTGCACGTTTAGCTGCCTCTTCGGTCACATCTGAAATACACGAATCAATCAATTAATTTCAATGGAAGAAATAAGTTTAACACTGAAAGCAATGATTTCAACAAAGATTAGATGAGTGATGTTTCCCTGCATGGCATACCTCGGTTCATGCTTCAATATTTTTGTCGTTCCCTGTTAACTGAATGAAATAATATTACTTACTGCGGAGAAATAACATGATTCTCTATATTGTGCTATAAAGGATAAGGGTACGCAATAATAAGTGAACGAAAATCTTTTTTTCTTTTCTTTTTTAATTAAAAAAAGATTAGTTTTTTTTCGTTATAGTTATGTTGGAAACATATAAGCAAAAGAGGTACAGAACATCTGTAAAAAAGACATGCACATAACTCAAAAAGAAAACTTTAAATCGAATATTATGAAACAGGAAGAGGCTGTAAAACGTATTCTCCGACAGCAAAATGAATTCAAAAACAATAAGTACCGACGTATACGAATAGATGAAGATTCTAATATTTGATGATATGATGTATGAAATAAAATGATAAAGTAAATGTGTAAAAGTAAACGTTTTTTTGATACGGTAGATATATTATTTTCACGAATTATTTGTAATCGTTTTGTAATCGTATGGTTACATTTTATTGTAATATTTTGTATTTTATGTACTTGTGTAATGTTTTTATAATTTATTGAGAAATTTTGTTGTTAATATTTTTCATATCCAGCAAAAAATCTTTTTTATCAGTGAAATTAGAAAAGAGGTTTTTTATTAGAAACTTAAGGGAAATTGTTTTTAATAAATATAAGCTTTCAAAAACAAGTACAAAGAAAAAATTTGCATTAGAAATGTTATTGATGAAGAATTTAAGAGGATGTCATATTTCATCAAAATATCGTCAAAATAAAGATGAATTGAATTTTATAATACATTATTTTTTTCGCTGAATAATATTTATTTTTTGAAGAATATGTTTTGACATTCTCTTAAAAGTTTAATTATTAGTTAAAAATTGGTTTATTAAAAGTTGATAGTGTATCTGTATTCAATTTAGAATGGTGATTTTATCTGTAATATAGATTTTTTGTGTAACAAAAAACAATGTGGAATTTTACTCTTTTATTGTTGTTGTTATAATACTGTTTTTAAACACTTCATTTGTCAATCAAATATTAAAAACAGTGCAGCCATTAAACAATTAGTTAAAACAAGTTGATTCAAATTTATTCGATTTACTTTTTAGTTACTTTTTATCATCTTTTGCAGAGAAGTGGTGTTTTTTAACATTATTTTTTATACTTCTCTCTTATATTTTATTATTTTATAAATATTCTGTAAAAACATTAAACTTGTAATTATGGGAATAATGAACATTAATTTTATTGCGTCACCACGTTTGTTTAAATTGTAAAATTTATATTATATTATGTATTTCATAATATATTATTTTGAGCGATTCACATAAAAAATAAAAAATAGAAACACAGAATAAAGAATAAAATGGAAAATTAAACTAAAGTAGACATATATGACTCTTTATATAGATAAATATAGACAAATAATAACAAATGTACGAATTATCAACATTTTTACTAGTTTTATCAATGAAGTCATAATATTTCATTAACTTATCAAAAATATATGCAAATGAAAAGCATGTAATAGAAATAAAAGAACTGATCGTATATACTGAAAAACTAGATTGTGTGATTTGAATTATTTGAATTATTAATTATTTGTTTCATCATAAGAATTTATTTAAATCATATATTACATTAATAATAAGTACATTATTAACAATTAGAAAATCTTAACATTTGTAATAATAAAGCAAACTATTTAAACTTTAATATTATCATCTAGTTTTTTCAGTATAATATATTTTTTAGCTTTCTTTAAAATGAATTATAACTTTTTTAAAATAAAATTGTATTTAAAGTGAAAAGTCAAGTTTGAACCGTATGAATTAGTTTTTCGTAAATTATATTGTTGAAACTAAATGAAAAAAATATATATTTATATTATATAATTGCTAAGTATTAATATTAAGTAGTATATATATAGATATATAGATTTT
>JABFPJ010000957.1:0-30600 GCA_022817425.1 Gryon sp. ZL-2020 | reverse complement strand
TCTTTCAATAAGTTAAAATTCACTTTTTCTAAATAAGTTATTTCTGACTTTTTCAATAAGTGAATATTCACTTTTTCAGTGAACAAGAACTATAACTTTTCAAAAAAGTGAATATGCACCCAAAAAAGTGAATTTTCACTTTTTCAAATTTAGAGAGTACATATATTCGGTTATATTTTCGTGTTTACGGGTATAAATGAACTTTTGGATTTCTCGTTGAAATGAAAATGAAAATTATTTTTTTAGACGCATTTCCAGCCATCTTTGTCATACAGGTAATATTTTTCAAATATATAATATTCACCCTTTCTATATAAGTCCCATGAATCCACATCTGTGTAGCTTTTCGCGCAATTTGCCAGCAATGTAGAAATTACGACTAGTTTTGACTGTATCCAAGCTGCGAAAGCGAGACCAGCTTCTCCTTCGTGGTCTTGGTTCTGTTCTATGTAGGTTATAATTCATATGCTGCGTAATGTTATCTACGGCTTATTTATGACACAACTCGACTCGTATGGGGTGGAAGCAGATATTACGACGAATTTTATGTTTCGAATTTCGCGAACTATGCGACAATCACGATAATGATACCATCTTCTGATTAATCCTTTTCCGCAAAATGTTCTATTATTCTTCTTAATCGTAATCGTAATCATTAATATGCAAAAGAAATATCGCCATTTATCAAATTCATTTTATCAGTAATTGTATTCAGTTTAGTCAGTATATGTCTTTAAAGGCATATTTTACTAGATTTTTCACGATGAAAACGAGACACGCGATAATTGAAATAATTTTAAATAACACACCATAATTACATACTACTGTATGCGGTAGAACACACGTGTATAACCATCAGTTGAAGCCAAATTACTTGAACAAATTTTATGTTCATGAAGCTTAGATTACTAACAATTGCTGCCCTGCAGACTGATTATTATTTAATAGTTTTAGTAAGCATGATTTATTTTGATATACGTGGAAGTATTCATTAAAATGCATATTAAAATTGTGTATATCGTTAGAATACGTTAGGAAATTAATTTGGGATTGAAAAGAAATTATGTAGCTGTAAATCAAATCTGACAGCCGAATAAGATAGTAGGTTATAATGATGAAACATTTTAAACTAATATATGGATAAGTTTATTATAAATTGGGAATCTTGTTTTTTTTAATATACGTAATAATGAAAGAAATATTCCAAAAAATAACTTGTCAGAGAAACCAAAAAACATGAATAAAATACATTTTGAATTATATTTTGTATTTCAAAGTATTTTTTGACAAAAAGAACAGAAAAGTTTGACAAATATATGTAATATTTTACATTTCAATATGGAAGTAACATTTATTTTTTGATGACCATTTCAATTTTGTTTCTATTCTATATTTCATGTTCATTATTCTTTTGAAATTGGTTATTATAAGTTTTAAAACAAGGATATGATTTGTATTTTTTGCTTTTTTGAAAAAATTTGTATTTTATCTACGAATACCTTTTTTAATAGATAATTCCAAAATTTGCTGCTATATTTTTATATTCTACCACTATTTGTAATGCGATACATGTGTCGTATAATTAATTATTTCGAATGCGACTCTGATGTATAATTATTTACAAGCGTCGTATATAACACAATCAAATACTAAATAGATAAACGACCACACACAAGTGTGAAGATTGTCATAAGCGAAGCGAGCTCATAAAACATCTAGTCATAATATTACGAATCAACGAACATAACCGGTCAACCATCGAACAATGAAATACAAGTTTCATTGTATCTTGCTATGAAAATTGAGATGTTGGTTACTGTGACGGTAAACGTGACTATTATCTAAAATAGATATGAAGTTGTGTTTCTGTATTCTCAATAACACATATGTTGTACAAATACGTATAAAGCGATGTACTTGCTAAATATTAATGCTTGACAAAGTGATTTTCCAAAACTGATATTTAAATTCATATAAAAACTTTTATTTGCGTCATTATAATTCATGGACATAAAACAGCATAGATTTTATGTCTGTTAATAAAATAAAATTCGGAAATGATATTTTAAGTGGATTTTTTCTATTTTTTGTTTAAATAGAAAAAAATAGTTTTTTTTAATTTCAAAATTAGTTAAATTAAATAATTAATGTTATATGAAAGTAATTTTTCGAGAATTGATTATATATTAATTAACAGAAAATGTAGTCTATGGATAATAGATTACTTTGTAAATGTGCATGAACATCATAATTTAAATTTAAAATTTAATATTCATCATTAAAATACAATTTTAAATAAATTAAATTTAATGAATAATTATTAACTATTAATTAATAATAAAGTATTCTGATATAAAATTAATTATTAACTTTTCAGTTAATAATTAAGTTTATTAACAAAATATCATGGTTATACTGAACGCTTTGTTTATTTTTGTTAAAAATTCAAGAAGAAACAACAAGAAGAAAATAAAATCCAAAGTTTATACTAACCATCATAATAATTATTCTTTTGAATTAATTTAAAATCAATATTTTAAATGAACGTTTTATTTCGAATTTAAATAATTCAAATAAAAATATCTATGACGTTATACTGACGACGATTTAGAAAAACTATACAAAAGAAACTATTTGTAGCACCTTCCAAAAAGTTATTTATCACCGAGCATTGCGTTTGAGTATCTTTTTGGTAAAATGAGAGTTTTTGGATATTTATTGTAACACAAATACAGTTTCTGAATGAAGGAATTGTAATGCTCTTGAACCTTTTGTCAAAGTTATAGTGGCACTTGAAATATTCAATCCAGTATTAAAAAGAGTAACGGTTTTTTAGGTGTAAAATAATGGGCAATGTAGGAGTAAACAAAACAGGTGTCTTCTTAACGACTAAGTAAAAGGGACACTCTACTACAGAAAGCATGATTAATACCTATGATTATACCAGATTATTTATGTGTAAATTTAATATAAGCTGTTTCATAAAGTTTTTACATTCTTATGAAACACATAACGATGTATACAATCAGTTACAACATAAACAAATTTAATAGATTTTGAACCAATAAACAAATCATTTACATAATTTATAGACTATTTCTCATTGGCCACTGTTTATATTATTTTAATATCTTTTTTTTTAATTTTTTTTGTATGTTTATCTTAAATGTCTTAATAAAGCAAAATTAAAATAAGAAAACAAATATAATTGTTTATACTTTAAAGAAATCTTATAATGTATAAAAATTAAGATTTCAACATTAAATGCAGTTACAAAATTAGTTTTCATGTCACAGCTCTATCGTTTTATTACCAAGAGCAGAGAAGCGATAAACGCCAGAACATCTAAAAACCGACGATTCGTATTATAAAAGCGATATAAACTGATCCTAAACTCTGAAGAAGAATTGTTCTGCCTTACGTTACAATAAAGTAGTAGAAGGAATGTAAAGTTATAAGGTTATTTACATCTGAGTATACCACGAGATTTTCATCTATATAGATAAAGACATTAACCGACGAAGTGCTTAAAGTAAACCTTTTCAGTGACATCAGCTGAAGCTAAATTTTCTCAGCATTTTACGAGCAGATATTTCATCGCACTGTGCTTCTTCGTCGCATTTATTACTAAGCAGACACATTTCTGTCCAACCGATTTCTTCGGTTAAACGTCGCTTCGGAAAAGGGTATATCTGATTTACACGGAAATCAGTATGGACGAGATTGAAATGACCCGTCAGCCATTTCAGAAGAAGAGCTCCTTGAAAAGGACGACTTGCCCTTGTCGGCTCTTTTAAAATTACCGCACTGTCAAAAACAGACAAAATGCTTCCAAATATAATCGTCTTTAATAAAGTAGCTTTTAAGGATTATCAATAAAAGCATATTCAACGTTATACTTACGAGATGTAACTTTGATCATCTTAAATGACGGAACATATATGAAAAAATACATAAATTATGTATACTGTATATATATTTTTTTTCGAATATCATATCATTGCAACATTTGATACAAAATGTACTAGAAACATTTCTGTTTCCTAATTATTTTATTTAGTTGGAATGAAGTAGAATTTGAGTTATAATCTCAATTATCAGTCATTATTTTTACTTTTACTAACACCGTCGAAATTAAATGAACACTGCAGTCAATTTTTGAATGCAATTTTCCTAAAATAATAAATCATTTTACTATTACACAAAATGAAAGAAAACCAGGATCTAGAAACTGTATTTGGCAAATAATTTCTAAATAGTTTTAAATAATGTAGAAATAATATGTATTATTTTTGTGTTTATTTCAAATTTGTTATGTTTATTCGGATTATGTGATCGAGCGGAAAACCAGTCGGATTACATATCAGACAAGTCGCCCCCGCATATTGATATTAATTATTATCAACTCTAGACTAATATACTATTTACAGACAATTACCACAACTCTGTGGCGTGTATTAATGTATCAGTTCCGTAAATTTAGTAATAAATATTATACAAAAATATTTTCATAATGAAACATTTTAGTGACTCACAGAATTAGTTAATCCTTTGAAAGCCATTACATATGAGCTTCGATAACACGAACATCTGTAAAAAATGTAAACATGGATTAAATATGTGACATTTTGCAGCTGAGATTATATAAATGTGCAAATTATCAGGCTAAAAACGTAGGTGCAATTCTTAGTGAAATTTCATTTTTATTACCAAAGTAATACGCATGTTACATACATGCTGCACAAAATTATACACACAAGAATTACAATTTACATGTATAAAACGTATGTGATGTAATTCGACATGCGTACAATATTTATGCCAGACTTATATGTCCGACAAATTCCGTCATGTAGTGCTTCAAAAATACAATTCAGTTCGAAAAATACGAAGAATTAAAAAAAAGTCATTTAATAACTTTTATTTCTTAATATTATTTTATTAATATATGATTCCTTTTTAAATTAAAGTAACAAATATCACTGTTTTGTTACATTGATTTTTGCTCCAATTTCATCACTTTTTATTCCAGATTGAGGATGATAAATAATCTAGTGAATTTTACAGAACAAACAAAAATAATATTAAATGACCAGACATACAATCAACCGAGAGGCTTATAATTAATAGATTCGTTAGGCACCATGTTGCTGAAGGATGCGCTCGGCAATCATTAATTATAGGCCATAATTAGCCGGACGCCCGGCAGTTAAGGAAAATACATAAGTTGAAGCATATTTTTCATTCACTTCCGTCTAATAACGATTAAGACTTCAACAACTAAAATACAATATCGACGTGTAGAGTCTATACCCAAAGGACATTAACTTCTAGGTTATGATTATTTATTATTAATGCTTAATCCTGCGGGGACAATGATAATAATATATTTTTACGAACCAAAGGATTGCGTTTTTTTGTCTAATATATTATCAACAGCAAGATTAAAATTGCCAACAAATGTATAATGAAAGTTTAAATTGAAATGCTTAATCAGCTAACAAACAAAGCTCGTACTCTAAATTATTTTTAAATGTTGTGGTCTTCAATGGAGCGTGATTAACAAGATTCAATCATTCACCCTTTGGTAGAAATGTCATAAGTCATTACATTTGTAACGCAGAATATAAAATTTTTCATTTTAACGCAATTCTGTCAGACCTTTTAATAAACACTTATGATAGTATGAAAAAAACAAAAATAAAAATACATTCGATAAATAACAATGAAATGTATTATTTCAATTAAAGTCCGACGAGTTATCACCTTGTTAAATGTACCAAGCCCCACATCTCTCGTTGAATGCATACGATAATATGCGAATGATTGAAATAGTACTTTATCATAGGTAGTTATAGATATGTTACTTGAATTCTTCGGCTGCGCTATCGTTTGTTATAATAACAATATTCAGAGTGCACTTATCAACATAAAACGAATTGATCATTGGTCTTTCGAGTATAAGAAGGCAGACAGAAAGAGGGGGACGGACAGCATATTGATCTCAATTCATTATTGAATATTATCTCCTTTCGCATTAACTTACATTTCAAATTGAGAGATATATATTAAATATAGAGATGTATTATGATTAATTTGTTATTCTCCCAAACGATGCTGAGAAAAGGTTTCACGAAGATGATTCTTCGATTTAGAAACGAATGAAATTATGTCAGCACCTTTTTGGGAGCGAACAATAATTAATGTAGCAGCATTGAAATACTGAATAACGTAAATTATCGATACATCCTACATTGTAAAAATGGATTTATTAAATAAAATGATAAAACTAAACCATAATATTTAATCTTTTTATAGCATTACATTTTACTTATTTCCTTTTAGTTATTTAAAGTTTTTATTTTTCGTGGAAATGAAAAAGGACAATTTTATATACAATGTGTTATTGAAAATGAAAATGATATTAGCCTAATTTGTAATATAATAAATCATATTCGTATTCAATTTAACAATTTTGATGCGAATTCTATTTGAAATAATCTTGCAAATTCAGTACGTATCGAACACAATTGAAACAATATTCTCATTCACATTATGGTTCGTGTACTGTAATCTCGGTATGGTAGTGATAGGAATGCGTTATCATTCGATATCAGCATTGCAAATGTATTAGATCCACATATGCAATGCTACCAAATCCCTATCTCGTTCTTTCTGCCATATATATACATAACGGACAATCTTTCTCTGTCTTTCCCTTCTGATTATCCTGCTTTCGTCCGATACTCGGTTTTGGTTTGAATGAAAATAGTATGTGAACTCTGATGCTAATGAGAAAATAATGCAATGAGAAATATGCAGTGTGTGTTGCGTTTATTTTGGTTAATCAGTTAGAAAATATCTAACACTTTTTATTGTGATTAAATATGCTGACTTTGTAATTTGAAATAATAAAAAACAAATATTTTAAATTCACAGTCATTATTTGCAATACATTGTACCTGAACATTCGATTAACAACATTAGCAAGTATTTTTTTAGAAATTTTTCCAATGATTATGTACATTTCTTAATATGCAAATAAAAAACAATATATATTCATTCACCGTATTATTAGCTGAAAAAGAAAACTTATTATCCATTCAGTTTGTTTCATGCAATATAAAAAAACTCTGTCGATTACATTTTCAGAAATACAAAAAAGGAAATACATTTGTTGCACAATTTTTTTACAACTTTTTCTAAAATAAAATTATAATTATTTTTAAGTTATAATAGGCAACAGAGTATAATAATAATTTATTTCAAACTTCAGCTTTAGAAATGTGCAACCATACGAAATTGAGTAAATATAGTAATGAAATGTTGAACGATTATTATTTTTTATACACCTAACTTAATGTAAAGAGGTTTTGGGTTATTGACTAAATGAGTGTACTGCGAATAGTCTCGAGTATCCATGTAAAATCCCATGTATTTTACTAAAACGAGTCAAGCTAGGTCGGTCCATATAATGTAGAACTCTCCATTGCATTAATTAGTGGATGATTTTGACGTAGCGTTCAATATGTTCGCATTCGGCTAGTAGCACACGTATGTCGTTAATGGTATGCCGTAGCTGGTCACCCCTTATATTTCCGTGACCAGTACTCAAATTGCCCGTATATAAATCGGAAATAACGCATGTTTGGTTGCAATTTTAGAGCTACGTTGATGTTTTATCAATACGAATTCGACCCTTTATCATCAGTTTTCCGACCTAAATGTTATTTCGAAATCCCCGTTACTATCTCTGTTGTTTCTCTCTAAAGGAAAGCATTTCAATTTGACTAAACAAACTTTACGAGTGAGTATAGAATTAGGTAACTTTTATATATACAACAATTTCATTCAATTTAAAGTTTCGTTAACAGCGCAATGTGAAAATTAAATTATACATTTAATTAACAAGTTCAATAATATACAAAAAATATAACTAATTGATAATGGTATTTTATATAAATATTATATATAAATTTAGTTTCAGTAGTTTTTTGTATTATTAATATTAAAATACATAACTAACATAAGAGATAACAGATTTGAATGATTTAATTAATTTTACTTTATTTAAATTCGAGTTTTAAGTGAAAAATTATTATTTTGATCAGTTTTCACACGTTTTCGATTGATTGCGCAACACATTTTATAGTTAAGTAAAATCTTTTTTCCTTGAAGTAATGGATGCGTAAAAATGATTCGCTCCTTTATGATCCAAGATAACGAGTACGCATCGAATATCATTGTAAGTAATCCCAAAGTATACAAAAGAATAAAAACCTTGTCGTCCCTATTACAGCCACTTGATGATGGGTATACGATTTATTCCGACTTGAAAGGAAATCTGTATCATAGAATTTTGCTTCTATCTGATTTCATCTAATGGCTAAACAAGGTATTCTGAAAAACAGGAGGAAACGACAGATGAAAAATCGGGACATCAACAAAAACAGCCAGGTCATTTTTAGACGCGTTTGCGTCGTGCCGTGTATGAGGTGTCTGAAGTGAAAGCAAAAGTAGCGGAATGAGATCCGCCTAGAATTTGGGGAGTGCGTACAATATACACTTAATTTTGGTTATTCTATGGTGTCCCCGTAGCGACGATAGTATTCGAGGGTAAGACATTCCGTAGCACCTGGCTATAAGATAACTATGGATGTTTTTTCTGCAAACTTGTAACCAATTCTGGCGGCAAATTGTGTACAACGGAAAAATTGAAGATATAATATTTAAAGATAAATAAAATTAAATGGAATACTGTAATAATATTTTAACTCTACAACTGCATAAATATAATAATATTGAAAATACGGCACTGTAATAATAAACGAGATAAGACTGTATGATTTGATGAAAGTTTTATGTTCTAGAATTATTACGATAGAAATAAAATGTATTTTAAATTGCAAACCAATTAAATTAGACATTAAAAATTAACAGTTTTCGATTTATGTGATATTATTGTTACTTGCATATAATTGTATGATGACGTCAAATATAGATGATAAATATTTCAATTATATAGAAAATACGTAACGTTTCTATCAAAAGACACTTGTTTTTGTAACGTTATATTTGTATAGACGGACTGAATGGTCGTCCAAGATAAATTGTTTCTTGATGAGAAGATTAGTGTAATGAGATTTCTTCAATTGAATAAACAAACTCTAGTGATTCAACCTATCAAACTATCAGCTTTACACTCGTGCGAGCAGTGTCGTTTGTTACGTTTACGACACAGATGAACGAAAACTATTGTTAACATTTATTTACAAACTTTTTTTGGACGTTTTATTAAAAAGAAACTTGCAATGTAAATGCGGACAATTTTTATAAATGAAATTATATGTTTCATATTATTAAATAAGAATATAACATTGCAAAAGTGACTAAATACACTAATATTTCAAAAACGGTTACAATATATATGTCTATTTTATTACAGTGTTTAATTAAAAATAAAAAAAAATAAAACATTTACAAAGCGCCGTCGGAAGCTTCATATGAAACATGGTATTTTTTAATGAGTTATTTCTTTGCGTGTACTTTTTCCCGAATATCAATCATTAATTCCATTTATTTGCATATTGCAATGAAAGAAACATTGTTCATAACAAGACTTTTTGTAAACAGCATAATACTTTGAAAATATGGACTTTATAAAAGAGTTATTCAAATAAATAAACTTCATGGCTTCACGCATTTAATTATTTTTTAGTAATTAAAAAATTAATAATGAACGAGATAAATAATTCCATGAAGGTAATTATTATATTTTCTTAAAAGAAATTATGTTATTTTATTATTTATATTCTGCATCTTTAAAGATACATAATATAAATCATAATTAAAAATCATAACAATTAATTAATTGTTCTGTTTTTATTCATTATATTTTTCTTTTACTTTTAGAACAAAACAAAATTAATTAAATATTTTGCTTTGAAGAAAAAAAATTATTTCGTGTAATATGTTGTATTCATTTCTCATAATTAAATGAAATAAGTTTAAGGAAATTATTTCGTTAATGTTTAGTGAAAATAATTTAATGAAATACTTTCATTATTATTTCATGAAAAGTTAAATTTTTTTGGATTGTTATATGTTATTTATATATATTACATATTGTTATTATAAGTATATAAAATCATATAAATAATCGTTCATAATTTTTATTTTATTATAATTGTATTTTATTTAAACAAATGGAAAAATTCGTTTAAAAAAGTATAAATGTATCTCGCCGTAGGTAGCTTTGATTGGCTATAGTCAGCAAGACATATTTAACTCTCACGGACAGTCGAGTGAAAAAAAAAAGAAAAAAAATGGATAGAAACAAAGAGTGAAGAGTAAGAAGTCGTTGACGATCAAGGGGGAGTGATTGAAATCAAATAACCTGTACTTGAAGTAAGGAAAGGACAGTTGTAGAGTCTGGCTAGAAGCCAAAGTGCTTGACCCTTTCATACGACTACCCTTTAGGTTAGTTAGCTCCATACGTCATTCCCTGGAGCTTTTCTGGAATTATCGTAACACTAAACCATACAAAGTCCAGCCGATAGGGGTGCGCTTGTCGTTATGCCTGTTAATGATAAATGCATTTTATGCGCAGGTTGGACATGAAACGGAATTTTCTAACAGGACCTGATTACTTTACTTTGCAATACCGGTTGAGCTAATTAATCGTACAATTAAAATGTTGACCCCACATTTTAACATGAATCCCTTTTAACAAATGTATACATTTTTTAAAAACTTTGAACATAAATTCTGTATACATTTTTAAAATATGTAATACAATATTTATAAACATATTTTATGTGAAATTTTAGTAATTGCATTTATTCTACTTTTGCTTAATTTACTTAAATGTAATTTTGTTTCATTAGTTATATTGATTAAAATGTCATTTTCATTAAAGTGTAAAACATTTACATAAAACTCATTAAAAAATGAGTTTTATGTAAATGTTCTGTCCAAATGTATACGTTTAAAGGCAAGTTCTTAGTACTCAGAAATGTTCGGAGGTCCTGTAAACTTAATTATAAAATTCAACAACAAAACTATCAAGTAGTTAGATGAAATGTTTGGATGGATCTGTTCCTGACTTTAGTCTACAATAACATGATAAAAGAATAATAATTAAAACATGCTGTAACAATGTAAAATTTTCACTTTTATATAAAATTATTTAATTGCAAAATAAATTATATCAACTTTAACATATTAATGAAACAAATGTATTACATATTTGTCACTATTTGATTTTTGAATAATATTTTAGAAAAATACACTTCAGAACCGATGGTCACTTATATTTACAATAAAAACATCGACTTTTTACAGAGTCTGAACTTATTTTACAATAATAATTTTAAAATTATCTTGTAATTTGCATTTAAACTGTAAAACAGATACTTTCATTTAATATTATGTTTAATAACAATTTACTTTTTATTAATACATTAACAAATGGCACTCAATTCAATCAATGGTATTATCTCATACAAACAAAATCAATACATGGAAGTACATCAAAGGAAACCTACAGTTTAGGAAACTGCAAGGTAACAGAAGTAATGATACAGCTGGTAAGGAAGGAAACGACTTCATAAAAGACATTGTATCAACAGGAAAAAAAAGAATATGTTCGTCAGCAAAATGAATTTTGATTCTCCTTAATTTCATTTTTACTTTATTTGTTAATAACTAAACCATTTCATTAATGTAACTTTATTGAATAAATAAATGAAAATTAATTGCACTTAAATTGCATTACGTTAAAATGCAAAATATATTGGAATATTTATAGTGCGCATACAATTATAAATAAATTTATTTATAATTCACGATTATATATGATTTTCGCATTATTTAATTTTATACAGATGTTCCGCGTTTTAACAAACGTTAAATTAAATGGCCCAATTTCTATAAAATTCCGCATTTCCGATTATTCACTGATAGTTTGAATTATATATTAAATTCAACATAAACTATTCACATATTACAGAATTATACAACAATCAATACTTCGAAATTGTCCAAATAAAATAACCATATTTTACATTGACTAATTACATTCGAAATCCAGGGTAAATATTCAAGCGCTGCTCCCGCTTGACTTACCCTTAATCTCCAAATAGATGTTGTTCTTAATTTCTTGCATTAGTGCTACATTTCAATTACTTAATTTAACGGTCAAAGAAGATTTGGAAACGTGCCTTTATTACTTGAAAAAAAAGAGGGAAGAACAAAGCTAAATGAATTACTGCGATGTTCATTTTTCACTGGTTTTTGGCACCCACGGCATACTGATGTATGGGATTTCGTCGCGCAAAGACCAAAGGGCGCCAAGGCACTTAGAAGTGCGGTAGGCTCCAGAAACCACCATATTTTTCACTACTACTTATTTATTATGTGTTTTCTTGCTTACTCCCGCTGTCGCGCTGTTCACCCTTCTATCGCAAATTTAGCCCTCTTTACTTTCCTTTATTGCTGCCTGAACTACGATTTCGTCACGGATCCTTGACTTTGTCGAGAGTACGTAAAAATAAGGATGCGGCCACTGAACTCGTCTGTTACAAAAAAACGAACAATATGTTTGAAATGCTATTCATGTATTATGGAAATTTGTTGTTTGAGAGTTGAATTTCAAATCGCTCGAGCTTTGGGTCATAATAAATTAATACGTGTGACCCAACGATTAATTCTTGATTAGAAAAATCCATTAAATCAATACTTGTTGACATCAATTTGATCTGAACTTATACCCATAAAAAACTTAAGAAAACGATACAGTATTCTTTAAATGAATTTTGTTTAACTAAATTTCCACTTAATTACGAAATAAATCAAAATATGTATAACATTTTGACATTAATGAAGAAACATTTTACGTGCCGAGAAACTACATAAATTTATATTTAAAATACATAAAATATAAATAATGCTGTTCACATTTGACCAAGGTTGAATTGTTGAATACATGAATTAATGCATTGTTCTTTTTTTCATAATTACAAGATCAATTATTTTTATATTTATTAAGCATTTCCTTCTAAGTTAGACTAATGATGAAGTTTGACTAATGTTTGATAAAATATTCCAACATGTTCGTTGATACATTTGAATACAACGAATTCTTCAGAAATCTTGTGGTGAGATAGCGAAAATCGATGTTTCGGATTCAAAAGACGTGTAGGTCGAATAGTCGACATGCGTAGGCGCTATCTGAAAAAAATGTACTCGCACTTTTATCTAAACTTTTATTAATAGGACGCCGTTGTTGTTTGTGAAATTAAAAAATAATGCTATTTGAATTTAGTGACCATTAATTTATTTTATTTCTTACTAGATCTTCTTGTGAAACAGATAAGATTTGATGCGGAAATGTTTATATTCCATTATTCAGGTAAAAGTTCCATCGATGTTCCGAAAAACTTGATAGCGAGAATGTATAAATTTGAAATGTTCTAATGCGATGGGTATTCTGAGTCAACATCTTAGCGGAGATAAAATTTTAGCTTGATAAATCGTGATGAATAAACGTTTAATTGATTTACCATAAATTTATATCATAAGGACATAGGTCAGCTGTATGAATAACATGCCAATTCATTAAATTCTGTTGAAGTAGGTTCTGATAATACTTGTTGTTCCTGAAATTCAAGATAATGAAAATAAGAGAGAATGAAAAAAAATACATTACTTTTATTTTTAACTTCATGAATGCTCTGGTTTCAATTTTGTGAACCAAATCATACAATGACTTTACGCGATATTGCAAATCAAACAATTGTTACGATTTTAATAGAATACAAAAATGATTCGAAAATTCCATTTATCTCAATTTTTTTGAAATGTACCAATTACACATTCTAAAAATATCAAATAATTCGAAAAAATAACCAAATTAACGAAACATGATACTTATCATTAATATTTGTTTAACTTTGTTTACATTAAAATTCTAATTATTTATTAATTGTATATAGATAATTATTAAAATTATTATTGTTAATCATATATGTTAAACATATAAAGTCACTAAATTATTCATGAGTAAACTATATGCAAAGTTCAGAAAATCGGAGTGTTTTGTTTAATGGAGTGCTCTTATAAATCATTGAAAAGCTATTGAAAATTTACAATAATTTGATGAATGTAATTCAATTTCTAAGTGGCAAAATATTGCGATTCATTTGTAATAATTATCAATAAAGTGATAAATTGTATGTCTGGTATTATTGAAAATAAATAAACAATATATAAAACACGATTAATTACGAACATTGTAAATTAATAAGTGGAATTATTCAATTAAAAATACTACACTTGGACGAATATTTCGTGTGATTATTAAGAAAAACAAAGGAAACTAAAAAATATTCCAAAAACAGAAATTTAATTTGTTCATATATTAATTAAGAAAAAGCCGTTATTTACACAAAAGCATTACCATTTTCATGAGACATTCCGTCATCAAGGTTTGAATCTTTTTTGAAAAGTATAGTTATTTTTTAAACTGATAAAGAACGTCAACTGGACAAGTACTATTCAAAGAAATTAATCGCACAAGGCGCCGCTCGTTTTCCAAACAGACACTCAAAGACGCCGACAACTGTATTGAACTAGAAAGAATCGTTGACTTTTGAGAGACGACAATATAAACTTGGAAAAAAAAATCATTGAGAAAATTTATGAACATCTGTATACTTACCATAGTCTTGCCATATCTAATTAAAATAAATTTTAATATCATTTTGTCATTCAGCTTTAAAAACACAATAGAAAAACACCGGAAATTGTCATATATACTTAAAACCTTAACATTGATCTTTAAAATTCAACTGTCAGTTTAATCTTTAAACGGTATTTCGAGTATTATGAAACAAGCTTACACTTATTTTTGACAAACTTGTGGTATTTTTTTTGTTTCTTTTTTTGTTTGGGAAAACTAAAGATTCGGTAAGAATAATGGCTGACAAATTGACAAGTGCCATTCATCGGAAAAATTAATCACAAATAAGTTGGTCGGCTTGAACAAACATGTTTGAATGTGTCAACGACAAAAGTATCAAACTCGAAAAGACTGGTTTGGCCTTTGGGCCATGATAACCATAACGACTGTTCTATATCTGGTCGTTTGACCGGCCCAATATACTGACGACCTTAGATGACTATAGAAAAGGACAGAGTGAAAGCACGTAAATAGAATATGAAAAGGCAATCCGGTGTGTTGATGCTGAGACCCTTCTCTATTGTGGCGCATAACCCATCCCCGCAATGTAATCCTGCCACTCAACCTTTCGAGTCAGTATGAGCAAAATACTCTGAACAATATTCCACCCGTGAGCGCATAGTATACTGAGAAGACAACATGTGGATAATTAAAAATCTAGTAGTTACAACTACATTCGTATATGAAGCTAATCTTCTTTACTTTCTCGACATGCGAACGTTAAAATTGCTCGTTCAGTATTTTAATTATTTATTCAAAATAATATTGTTCAGA
Organism: Gryon sp. ZL-2020; assembly: GCA_022817425.1. Lineage (NCBI taxonomy): Eukaryota > Metazoa > Arthropoda > Insecta > Hymenoptera > Scelionidae > Gryon > Gryon sp. ZL-2020. The sequence goes on along the minus strand of JABFPJ010000957.1, from coordinate 15,086 downwards.
CCATTAAGACATTTCAAGTTGATATTATGTATTGTTCAAAGATAAATAAACTTTAAAATAAGAAATAAAAATATCAAAAATATGTATTGAATTAATGTTAATTCAAAGCCAGAATTACGAGAAGAAAATATACAATACAAGATATTGAGATATTTATGATGTTACATTCTATTCAAATAAAATGCTCGTTGCATTTCTTTGTAACTAATTAATTGTGTTTTTTGTTAATTATTCATGAAATTTCGGTAGCAGCATAAACAGTTTACTTCGAGGACAATCAAAAAGACTTGTAATTTATAAGCACGCTTGAGTTTTATTGTGAATGTTATAAGTATCCATTTTTATTAACTAAAGAAAACGTTTCATCAGTTGGTTTTGTTTCAAGTAGCTTTCAAAACATTATTAACTTAATTTCATCGAAAGAATGGTCTTCAGAATTTAACTTAAATGAAGGATAGATATATATTTAGAATCATATATAATGGCATAATTAATTTTGCATGATATCAGGAAAAGATTTTAAAAGCTTCTATAGTCAAAAGCTCATAAACAACATCATTCATTCGAATAAAAGTGTAAAATTTCATTATCCGTGGAATAAAAATTCTTTGATGTATTTAGAAAGGCCAATAATTTCATCGCGGTCTGCCGTTTCAAGTAACACTCAAAAATTCGAGCTTAAGTTTAGGATGGCTTGAAAATAGCCAGACTCGGAACTTATATGCTTTGCGAAAAACTTGCCGACAATGTTGTGATACACATTATTTCAACGCATATTCCTTAACTGAAAAGCTATTTCTATATTACGACTAGAACTATATTAAAGTAACATAAAAAATGTTGACTCACATTTTTACGTACAAAAAGTATGATATACTGTCATCATATTACTTAAACACTCGTACAAAAAAGTTCTTCATTTTGATATACCAGAAGAAAAGTTTAGTTAAAACAAGCAGAAGTTTAGATGTTTTAATTATAAACTAAAGCTCATTCACAACGTTTCTCGGACTGTATTAAAACGTGCATTTCTTGTTAAATCGTAAAACTGAAATAGACAAACTTGTCTGATGTAATACATCCATTTCCAAATTATAATTCCGTAAATCGCCTTAAATTGATTAAATTATATGATACATTTTAAAAAGAGATGCTTTGAATGTTGACGTTAATCCAGTGTAATCAAATTATAGAGTACTTTATAAAATTTGGAAGTTATTTAACTCGAAAATAGGATTAGCGGAATAATTTGGTTGGATCCGAAAATCGAAGGTACCTAAACACTTTTGATTAATACTGTGTATCAACAAACGTACGTAAAGAACGCACGCGCGCGGATCGCATTGGTGGAAATGCCCGAGGGCCAACGAGCGGCTCCGACATTGTCCGAAGCGGCGCGTGGCGCCACGAAAGAATCTCGGCTGCGTCAGTCGCGAGTCGGCCGCCGCGTTTCAAACAACTTGTTCGTATAGCTCGTTGTTACGAACACGAAATCGCGATATGTTTATGTCGGACAGTATTCAAACTTTGCGATAAACAAAATCATATGCAAATCATTTAAAGTAGATGTTTCATCTATGTGCTTATACTTTTTCATCCTTGGTACTCATTGAGCACCAATTCTTTTGTTGGCACAACATTTTTTGACAGTTTTGACAACAATTTTGTCCGAGCAAAAAGAGAAATGGAAAATCGTGAATTCGTGTCGTGATGTTTATTGATTCTGATCTGTGCAAAATTCTCGTGTGTACTATTGCAGTGATTAAGGTCTGTTGAGTGCCGGCTTAACGGAGTGAGCAATTTCATCATGTGGTGGTTATTGTTTTAAGAAAAGAAAAAAAAATAAGAGCAGTTTTTTTCGTTTGGATCCCAAAGCTGTATTGGATATAACTAGCCAAGATGCAGCATCGTGGGATGGTTTGGCTGATGCTGTTCGCGCTTTTTACGACCACCGTTCAAGGTCTGTGACAGTGTTTAGTGTTGTTGTCAATTTTATGATTCATGTTGAAAAAGTGATTTTTCGATTATCATATAAATTTAACAGTGAAAGCAATCTAGTCTACTGACAAATTTCCCACCAAATTCCCATGTTTTTTTGAATAAAGATGTCCAAGTGTCTTGATAATTAATTAAGGTTTAGAAGTTGATGTGTTCATAAAGTTGAACATAATTGGATTCGTACTGAGACAAGGGGTGAATTTAAAAAACAGTCATTTTTCTCGAACTAGATTTCAGGAAATTACGATGAATTCATTGAGTTTTTCTTGGTAAAAAACAGAGGAACATCTGTCCTTCTATGGTTTGCCTAGGATATTTGAAACTTGAAATTACTTGAGACTTGGTTCTTTAAACGAGGAAATGAAATTCGATGATAATTGATGGAATAAGTGTTTCAAACTTTATGTACCAGCATACCAGGCACAAATATGAAAAACACAGTGAAATTAGTTATGAAAAAAAGTGTGAAAAAAAAGTTTGTCTTAATATTTTGGAATTAGGAGACAGATTTTCATATTAAGTCATATCATTAGTCATATAACGTCAAAAGAAAGTATTATTCGAGACTATTTTCTACGAATTTCAAAGAGTTTAAGTATTTGAGAAGGGAAATTAATAGTACGAACAACTGTCATTCGCATTAATATAAATAGATGTATAATAATTCTCGGCAAAAGTCTCTCAAGAGTTTTGACCAAGATATTCGAAATAAAGCATTAAGAAAAGACTAATAAAATAAGACAAATGTTTATTTTTAACAAATTAGTTCGATGAAAATTACAGCTTAAAGGGGTTATTTGAAAACGATCATGTCTTCAATTTAGGAATCGATGAAATTACTCTTTCTGAAAATAAACATTTCTCTTAAAATAATGTAGTTTAATAGTTCAGTTACAACTTGCTGAAACTTAAATGAAGTAAATTTTCTACGTTTTTGAAAGTTTCGTTCGAACAATTTGTATTCTTTTTTTTATATACCACATATATACTGTTTCAGTAGTCACGAAATCAAAAACTTTTATGATTTTATCTTCTCAAAGAATCACACATAAAAGAAAGGCAAAGAAATCATACGTTAAATTTATATCCACAATTTCGTAATGATTGTTAATCTCGAGTCAAACCACTGACACGTTTAAGGATGTTAATTAAATTTATAATAAGATAAAATACAATTTCAATTGTTCAACAGATTTCAAATCTTTTGTTTCATTTCATTTATTTGTAAACTTCCGCAATTGTTAAAAGATATTATCTCGTTTGCAAATAAACTTTCTATTTATAAGGATCTTTACGTTTATCGCTTTCCAGTCAAAGTTATTATTAAGTTATTAGGAGATACCATATTATAGCACATTGTAAACAAAAATAGATTGCAAATACTTGTTATTTGTTTTATTCGCTAACGAAACTCATGCGAATAGTACAAATTATTAATTTACAGCTACACTCAAATCCAAAGATAGTAACAGTGTAAGTCTGACGTGTGCCTACAGTTCATGACCGAGGATCGTTTATAGATTCGAGCGGTCTCACAAGTGCATTATTTATTCATCGTATTCATCTATCTATACGCGATGTGACCGCTTTTTTGTCGCGCAATCAATTTCTTTTTTCTTTCCCCTCATCTTAATTATCATCGTTCGAATTAGACCTAATTTTTTATCAAACATCGTCTCTTATTTTAAAGTATAAAACTCGGTTTGTAACGTCTTATCATGTTTACCCATAGCAAGTCTTCGCGAAATTATGAGGCGCAAATTTTGGCTGACGCGCCAATCCGTAATCTCAGAAGAAAAGTTGAAACGACTCCGTCGGTACGCATCGAACGGCATGTCAGTCTTGAGAAAAGAGGGAATCGACACTTTCAATTTAAATATCTAAAATACATTCGTAACTTTGGAGATCAATTTCATCTTTTCTCTCTCTCTCTTTCTCTATTTCATTTTTTTGTCTTTTTGAAACAAACACGTAACTATCAATTTAACTTCTTATTTTATCACGTTGTGTCTGTTAAATCCACGAGTAAACTCCACCGACAAATTCAAAACGAAATTCCGCGAATTTGAAAATACATTTGATGAAATAATATTATTATTGTTGATAACAATAAACGTCGTTTAATAGTTTATTGTTAAACTTTTTATATTGTTGGCAATAATATTCTACTAGATAGCTCTCTTGTCAATTAGACGAGAATGAGTGTAGCTTTGTGAGCAACTCGCACACGATTTAGCATTAATTAGTGAACAAACCAATTAAGACTTAGTCTCCAATAGACGCTGTCGATGATCCTGAGAAATGAACGCAATTATTCAGTGCAACTGATGTGCTTCGTGTATCGAATTTTGGATTTAAATGGATCACGCTGGGAATAATGCAATGTAATTTTGGTCAAAATAATATTACTTGTTACGCATTTAAATTCAGTTTATCAATAAAAATGATTTTATCACGAAATACAATCAATGCAAAATTATAACAGATGGTGTTTTCATTGATAAATATCCTTTTTTCGATTGATAATAAAGTTTTACATTTCATTGAATGTCATTTTAGATGAATCAAAATTTTGCATTAAAACAATAAGAATATATAACTTGATTTTCATAAACATTCAATGCAATTAGTATATTCGATATTCACATCAAAGTTAATGCAATGACTAGGTTTACTGTTATGAAATTACACCTGATTTGGCCAATTAGTGTAACTGAATATGAACACGCTTTGTACGTTGTTCAATCGCGTAATACATTTTTACATCATGATTTTCGCTTATAAAGTCAAACTGCATTATGTTCGCCATACAATTGTAATTTATATTTTAGTGTAAACAATAATTTTGACGCTATTGCATTTTGATGAAGAAAGACCAAGTTTATAATAATTTTCATTTAATCATCATTCACAATGTGAAAATATACGTATGATGACAATGGCTTACGTAATGATAGAAGACAAATCTTATCAACTGTAATAATCAAAGTACATTTTATATGATAATAAGTTGTGTTTTTATTTTCATGTAAGATTAGAAATTCATACTGAATACAGACACATAAAATATACGATTGAAGTGTGTTTTGAAAAGTAATTCCATGTAATGCGAGAGACAGCTATTGGAAAAATTTGTGTCAGAAAACATCAACTTTTTTTACGACATCGTAGTTACGTGTGCACTTGTATGAGTGCAAACGCAATTTTCGCCTATTGTTGGATTTCAACGCTAAACATTAGTTATTCTAAATGAGTTCAAGATATAGTTGCTGTTAGTTTTAACGATCTTTTTCACGTGCTATGAATATTCTTTTTTTTCACGAATCTACATTACAAACAAATTTGAAAGAAGAACAAAAGAACTATTATGCATACAAAATTATTCGAACGCTTATGATAATTTATTACAGATCATAACAAATATTAATATTGGCAAATAAATATTTTACACGCATACAAAAGTGTCATTGGTTTCTTGTCAACAGGAAGTATAATGGGATGAATATAAAAAACATACTTTTTAACACTTGGTCAAATATTTTTGGAAACAATTATTGCTAGTAAATATGCCATTATGTTGACTCTCAAGTTATTTAAAGATGTGAGAAATTGCGATAGATCAATTCTCTACACCAAGTTAAACAGGAAGAATGTGAATGATAAATGTCGACATGGGGTGACAAATTTTTGAACATAATGATTTTTTAACGACTTTTCGTCATATTTCGATTTTTAGAGTATTTTGTGACTAAAATTGCTTCTGCTTATTAAAACTGATGCACATTTTATTTCTGCAATAAATATGAACATTGAAATTGCTGTATGTAACGTAAATATGCATATAATTTACGTGCACTAGATTTTTCATTGCAGCATTGAAATAAAAAAAGTGTATAGAGAAGAATGAACGACTTTAAGTGCAGTTTATTGTTGTACAATGCATGTTGACGAAGAGTATTGGTATTTGTATTATGCATTCTAACTAAAACCAAGTAGTATATGTATTAAACAAAACATATGAATTAACAATAGAAATTTAAAGTCTCCTAACCAAAGTATTATATTCTGTACAATTAAATATGATGCATTTGCTGGCATAATGCATCGTAAATAAAATATTTCAAATATATTTTAATCGCATTTTTTGTAAATACTTTTAATGAAACAAAAGTACGTTGATTTATTAAACTGACTATTTTAATATTAAACACAAAGTTTCATGTTACATTCAAACAAATTGTTTTCCAATCATTATTTAACTTTACAATAAAAAATGCATCATTCAATTAGCAAACATAAATGTTAACAATATTCAATTGATTTTTCTTAATTACAATTATAATCTCGTCAACTCTCTAACCATACAATTTCATTAAAGCATGAAATGTGTAACAAACATTATTAACGTATTATTTAAAGCGATATTAATAAAAATCTGACCCAACACGAACAAGCGATAAAGCCAATTGAGGCGGCTAAGAAACAAACATTCAACTTATAATTTGCCGCAAAATAATTGAATGAATAAATTTGGTTGACAGAGTCATCCAGTTTATTTTCCATGGAGAAAATGCTTTGTTTTGTTGCATGTTTGATATAAGAACGGTTGTCAGATGCACTTGATAATGCTGGCTAGATTATTTTTCAGTTCGCGTATAATTACTTCGTATGAAAACTAGAAGTAGATACGTGAGCGATAGCGTTTATTTATAACAGCCACATGCAAGACGAAGCCGAAGCAACACAATGTACAGTGAAATTGCATTCGTGCATTATTTTCAGCGATGCGTCGCAATTCGGCGCCTTAGGCGATTGCAGGAGGTTTAATAACGCTCGGGTCCGACGGGGCCGATCGGCTCGATAAATCGTCTCAGGAAACTGCGCGCTCGTGACTCGCTCGCGTTGTCGGGTTGCAGGTAGATATTCGTGTATTCGCGATAAATCTATTAGGCCGCGCGGCAAGCTCTCTTCTTACATGGGTACCCCCTTTTGCAAAGCTTCATCCGCGTCACAAAGTCCCCCCCCCCCGTCTTTTACCCCCCCTGGCTTTGTATAAGTGGCACACGGATGCCGATACGATGTACTCGGTGGTCGAATCGATAATCCATTGCGAGTATCCGCTGTATTGATTACGCGCGTTTTCTTCTCTGCCTTTTCAAAAGCCCGAAGCTCTTATACAAAAAGAAACAGAGAGAGAGGGAAGGAGAGAGAGAGAGAGAAAAGATGACTCGGGTTGCAGGAACTGCAGCTGCGACAGAGATAGTATTCACGGAATCTTGTAACGACTTTGACAGGCCTATGCGGACCATCGGCAGACACACTCGACTCAACTATGTCCTATCAACTTTGTCCCGACACGTTGCCTAAGACGACTTTGTTTCAGTCGGGGCTCTCGCATATTCAAATAACCAGATACCTCTCTATGCTTTAACGAGCACACTGTCTCACAGATTGATCAGTAACGGTACCCACTTGGCACAGGCTACGATCACAAGCGTTTTTTAGATTCTAATTATTCACTTTCACGATCCTCGCACCTCCTTGTAAATTCATTCTTTAATCAATTGCCGGGATAATGTAGTCAAAGTACAGTAGATCACGATAATTTTCAACTTAGTTGTTGATTCGGTGCCTTTTTTTGTGAGCCTTTTTTTTAACGTATAAATGATAAGAAATAAATGTATGCGAATTATGTACACTTTTTATTTGAGTTTTAGCTCTTTTACATTCAATTAAGTCGGAATCTATGAAAGTGAGAAGTTGATGTTACATTATGATTGCGACTTAAATACATAATGTACAGTTTTGATGGTTGTACCATTTTGAAGTTTATCTTAAATCTGAAACGTGTTGTATAATAATATATATATTACTAGTTTATTTTTTTTCGATTGCAAGTATTTTGATGTCTATTTAAGGAATATTGAAACTGGATTACGTGTATGCTATTCTTACGTTTATATATTATTCTTACATTATACATTATCAAGAATATTTTTACTATATTTTCATATTATATAGACACATTCGATTTGAAGTATATTTTGACGTAATCCAATAATAATATAACCTCTTTTTGTTTGTAATAAATATTGTATCTTTCAAAGTACATTTTACATACTTAACGATTCATACGATAACTTTTTTACGACATATTCTCAGTATATAAGTACCAAGTATATAACTTTATACCACTTTTACATTTTTTATACACATTTTTTTAAATAAAATTTTATAAAATAAACTATTATGCATTTTTAAAATATTTTAATCAAAATTACATTGTAACAAATGTAATTATTGCAAAGCAATACTAAACACTTTATTACATTTTTTATTATATTTGTTTTCACTTTTTCTTATATTGATTAAATGTAATTCTTATAAATAAAAGATGAAAATCGAACTAACAAACTAATTTTGATGAATCGAAGTAAATATTCTTTATGGGTGTATAAACGTGGTTTCCTTGAGCGTCCGGATATCCTCTCCTTCGCTGTGAATATCGACTGAAAATGTCCCTAATTTTAGCTGTTGGAGGATTAGCTATATATTTCCAACATTTCAAAAGTTTTTATTTCAACTGTGCTGTTTAAAAAACAAATTTTTTATAAAAAACAAATATCTATTTACAGATATAAAATTATTTCTATAATAAAAATGTAATTGAGATAATTTTTTATCACAAAATAAGACATCTCGCAAAATGAATTGAAAAGTACGTCGGACTAATAATAAAACTGATATGAAAAGATGAAATGCTGTGTTTGATGGAAGTTTATTTAAAGTAAGATTTTACAATTTCAGAAATTATGAGTTTAAACGTATTCAAACTTGGGATATAATTTATTATAAAATAAAATACTATTTAAGTAGATAATCAAATATTCATTACGCGCCCAATACCGCATTATTTATTTGGTCTCAAAATATATCCCCTTTACGGAAATGACCCTAATATTTAAAGCAACTTTGGATACCACACCCTAATATTAAAGCTACGTAATAACATAAACAGAAACAACATGTCCTCTCGTCAATGCATCGACTTTACGTTAATAAATAACGATAAAATTCATTTCTCCTGAAAGAAAATGCCATAATGAAATTACACGTTTACTTTGTTTCGCTTCTAGTTTTATTATATTTTGTATTATCATTCGTTATATCAATACTTTTATACGATTACGATCAGTTCTAAAAGAACGTATTTTAATCAATACACGAATTACAAAGTTAAAATTCAATACAATCATAGTAATCTCATTATTTTTTTACTTCATCAAACAAATCTTTTTGATTCTCTGATGTTGTTGCAAAATTCCAATAAATTATTTTACAAGTAAAATGCGTTGTTAAAAACATTTGAAATTGCAAATTTATAAAATCTGAATAAAAGCAAGCATTATTGTTAAAAAAAAAAAAAAATGTCCATTGAACTCTCAGCTTCATGCATAGTTACTAAAGCGCCCAAGTCAAAGTGTAATCTGTCGATAAGTCATTTGAAAGTTTGAAAGAAAAGATCATGCAAGACGTGGATGGGGTTCGTTCGGGGTTTGGAGTTAAAAATAACATTGGGTTCGAAAAAGTTGACTCCCATGAGCCACGATATCCGGTGATGGCTCACAGGTCACATTCATCGTCATTGATTAATGCAACAGCCGACTACGCGTATGATTCGGAATCGATAAATCAGCCGACATAGTCTCGTTAGTTTCTGGTCGTATCGTCGCGTACGCGCTTGGTTGCCAAGTTTCAGCGCGCGGTACCTTACTCTTCACTTCGCACACTTCGTTGAGTCGGTGCACTTTGCGCTTAAGTACAGATGCTACCACTTGCCAAAACACACTTCGTCTCGTTGCCGCAACACGTCGACAACGAGAACGACGACGACTACGAAGTACGTCGCTGTTGGGTATTATCGTCACCTCGCACGCCCTTCGTCGGATGTCGTGCTCGCCCATCGATGGTCCCCGGAATTACCTACTCGAACCAGAAAAAACGATCTTATGAAAACTGTCTTGGGGAGGACAGAAAAAAAAACCTGTCCCGTATAAACAAGCCCGACCGTCTCCTGTGAACGAAATGACGACGCTTTTTGTTTTTACGCGCTCGCCAAAGTTTCATCAAATATTGTTATAGGCACTTTGGCAATTGCGTTTTCGTTATTTTTTGTTCCATCAAAATCGAGACAAAGATCCATTGTTCCCTCAAGTATTGTGTGTATCATTATTTTTTTGCTCATATAGTTTTGTAGTTTCATCTTTTTTATTATTATTTGGAAATTGGGTTTACGTTTTGAAATAAGTAGTTTAGTTTGTAGTCTGAATAATTATAGTTTTATACATGCAAAATAATTGGAAATCTGATACGTTGATTTAAAGTTGACAGATGTAGAATAGCAAATGTGAGACATTTAGATTGGAAAATGAATATTCGTTGAAAAAAAAAGTCTGAAAGCAAGCAAATAAAAAGTCGGAGTTAAAAAAAAATCGACTGACGACTGGTTTGTGGACAAATATTTCTGCTAAAACTTTTCTAGCTGCGTATATACGGTTCTACATTCAAATTTATCGAAACAGAAAAATTGACTTTTACTTTTTTTTAATTGAAAGAAAACATTTGTTTCATTTCTGTTGTTGTCGTTTTGTATATTTTTCCACTCAAATGTTGAATTGTGTTTATGTTATAATCATAATGACTTGCTCGGGTGTTAATAAATAAAACAAACATCGTATAAAAAACTAAGTGCAAAAAAGGGGCAAAACATAAAGAAACAGTTGATGTCATTCCAGATATGATAATTCTGAACGAATGCAAACAGATTGCTATCGAAACTTGTTCTTATTCTTAAGACTGTAAAAACGTGATTGGATATGTCATTTGTTAATACAATTTGACGTAATTATTATCTTACTATTTCTTATCAGTTTAACGCCTCGTGTACTTTATGTTTAAAGTTAATGAATGACGTTAATTCATGTGCAATATTTTTGTTCATAATTAAATTATGCTGTAAAATGAAATTAGTGAAAAACATTCAATTACCATTTTAATTATTGAAAATGCATGAATGAAATGATGGAAAATATCGTGTAATTAAATGGTCAATAACGCCATGTGAATGCAACGGAAGAAATATTTATTTGAGTGTTAATCGAAAATTGCTGTACTAAAAAATGATATTGTCTGAATGTTGCAAATTCAATGTCTTGATAATTAACTATTATACATCTTAATAAGAATATTAACGATCTCAACTTTGTTATAATTCAATTAAAATTATTTTCTACATCTCAATTTATAACAAGAATATTAAATTTCACGCTTTTGTTTAAAATGAATACGATTATTCATATTCTTGCCTTATACATTTATTTTCAATATCATAAAACATTATCTTTTATTTGAGATCTTCTGTACATTTTATATAGAAAAAACTTCAACACAACAAAATATCTTAATAAAATAAAGTAATAACTGCAATGAGTTTTTGAAATGTAATACGAAAATTGTTTTATTTCAATTTTAATAAATAGGCTGAACGAAAGTTTATTAATCAGCAAAAGTTAATTAATCATCTAACTTCAATTAATCAATGCGTCATATATAATGTAATTTGCAACGTTCGTAATAACTTCTGTAAGTGAAATTTGCTCTTGGCCTGGGAGCTTTGCATATAATCCGCGGCACGATTTGTATTATGATCGCAAATAAATAGCAAAGTATTAAGTTCCAAGAGCGGCGTATCGTCGTGTATACGAAACAGTCATCCGTCGTGGTCTTTTGTAAATATTTGCCGTCAAGCTAGCGCCATCTAGACATCTCCACTCCAATGCAGCCGTTTGTTTACGCAAGCCCAGCCAAGATATTTAGATTTAAATTTTCAACTGAGAAATCGTATGAGACGTGTTCCTCATTTCTGATTGCTGTACGTCAGTGTGGCTCACGACTTATGATGCATAAACTCAAAATGTTTACATAGTTTACGCGAATAGTTGGACAATTTCACTTTTGTCTATAACATTGATATATTAAAACGTTATAAAACAATAAAAAAACAATAAGGAGATAAAAGATCTGGAAAAACATTTTGAATAGATACGTTTGTAGCATAGATTTTTTCGTCTACCGACATAAAACGAACATCCCATCAACACGATACAAAATATTTGTTCTCTCAGAAAGTAATAATGAGATTTGCGAAAAGTTCGAATGGAAAGAATGAAAACAGCGCGAATTACAGTTAAAAGTACGAGATAGCCAATCAAGTCCATTTTCGCAGTCGATTACTCTTCAGCTTCTTTGGCCGTTAGGTCGAGCCATGGAGCATTTTGTTTAAACTTTGCCAATCTGACTCCTCGTCTTTTATTCCACTTGCACCGAAATAACTTTTATACTTATTTACTTGAAACGGCAAACTTTCTGCGATTCGTGCCATCTTTCGTGCTTATATGAAACTAACAAAATGCAGAGCAGACAAAAAAAGAACTAACAGCCGAGCGTTGTAATCTCATGAGAAAATGTAATGTCCAAATGAAATGTGGTTTGGAAGGAGATTTTTTCGTATATGAAGATTCAATTGCCAATTCATAAACAAAGTACCTTTAAACCTCTTCAAAAATTGTACAATTTTAATTCATATAATTACTTAAACAATATATAATTATCAGCAATCATTTTGCGTCTGACATTATTGCTTTACTTCCCTTGAACTTCATAAATATCTTTTCTTCTTTGCTTCGCCGAAAGTTTGCATAAAACTTTAATCACGCAAAATCGCAGCCTATTAAAACACGAATGCCAATGCCGATAGAGTTCATTTAAAGGTGGTTACGGCTAACAAACTAATTTGTTGCCGCGCACATTTCAATCCCACGACAGAGGGAGCGTAATACGCCGAACTATTATCAGAACATTGCGTCGGCCTAATAATTGCTTTCTTGCATATAATGATGTAATAATTACACAGTCACGTGAATCGAACGCTGCGGGATGTTTATTTATGTTAATGTTCAGGCTTTCTTAGACGATGCCATCGTCTGCAACGACCGACTCAGGTAAACATTGTTGACGCATGCGCGTACAGTTATGGACACATTTGACGGCACCCAGACTGCGTTCTGGACCTTGGTAAATTGTCTATTTACATAATGTTACCGTAATTAAGACGCGGCCGAGGGATCACCGTTGTGAACGTCATTAAACATTCTGCTGCATGACAGTTTCATACGCGGGGCGTTGACAATGAGTAACTACATACTTGACAATACACGACTCGTCGCGACAGATGTTAAATAATACTAGACGCTCACAAGCTCTTTTAAATGTTAATTTATTTTGTACCAATTTTTTGTTAAACAACGCTACACGTCGGGTTAACGTCTTACATAATCAAATGCAGTTATATCAATCAATTAGAGAAAATTTTCTTCAGAAAAAGACAAACTGAAAGATTTATAGCGAAACATTAAAATTGACAGAATCGATGATTAAATGCTCCAACATATTTTCTATTCAACCTTAAAGTTGTACTGTTGAATTTAGAAATTTGTGTAATTTTTATTTTATTTCAATTTAATATTTTCACTTAATGTGAATTGTGGTAAATTAATCATCACCTCATGTGAAAGTGATTCTTTTAAGACAGCACAACAAAGATGTATTTTTACAAAAAAGGTATATTCTTGTAATAACAAATTTCTTATGGTTTTTTGAAAGATATAAATGATAAATACATAAAGAAGATAACTAAAGTTGTCTATATTTAAATTGGTTTATCGAGTGTTTCGTAAGCGATTGAGAAATAAGTTGTTTATATTCATGGATTGAATTTGTAATATTCTTTACTTTTCTTGCATGATTTAAGGAAATATTCCAGTAGATCAATGTAAATTAATAATGTCATTGCGTAGGTGCAGTATTAACGCGTAACAACGGCCATAATGTCGGCTAATGTTAGATCTAAGAAAATGATGCACGAAATTAATGGCGCGTTCGCGTCCGACTGTTTGCATGCGACGACATTTTAATCTTTGTCAGAGCTCCAAGCGTATCGCGCACATAGTAGGCGGATAAGAACACGTTGTTCTACGAGAGATTTTTGTTCAAACAGCCTTGTTTCATGACCACTTTGTATCAAGTCCAAGAGCTATGAAGTGTTAATCCTGCGCATTCTCAAGCGCTCGCTGATTAAATAATTCGGGGATCTAAATTAAGAGATTTCAAGTCTTAAAGACTTTTTATAGAACGTAATAAATAAAGTGCCTTTCATTTGTCGCATAAATTACACTTAAAAACAATTGTTCTTACGAGAGATTTAATTGACTTAATTTCATCGGATTAATTGTCCCTAAAGCTACAGCAAATCTAATTTAATTTAACAAATTTGTTTGATAGAGAAAAACATTTTCTGCACATTTAAATCAAGATTAAATTTGAATACAATTTGTCGTAATTCCGCTATATTTAAGCAAATAATTTTTCTTGCATGCGAATGAATAAATTTGATGTATTTTAAATTGAGGTTCGATAGAACATTTCTATTAAGCAAATTTATTCGTCAAACTGGCACTCGAATTGGTTGATTGAACAGAAAATATTAGATCCGGCCAACTTTGAAACAAATTGAAGAATTAATGAGATCTTCATTATAGAGTAGCACGCAAATTCGAAGTACATCTCGAACGGTAACAGATTGAATGTCGAAGTGCGATAATTGGCGACACTATGTTGATGTCGCGTTGGAATAACACGAGGTTAAATGGCATCTAACTCATGGCTGTTTCATCAGTCCGTGGCGCTTACGTTCGCTCTCATTATCATATATGTTTGGCAGACACGGTGGTCGTTCCGTTTCGCGGAGCTTCATACCGTATGTATATTTCCATCTCGATGTTCGTCGTCTCTGTCTGCATCGTCGAGCGCTTGACAAGAATCGTGGTATGCGAGCGGATCCTTTTGTGACGCGATATTCAGCATTCCAAATGAATAGTGGCGCGATAAAGGCACGACTATTATGAAAACGATTGAATCAGTTTGACTTGTTGATTTGACAAATCGTAGATACAAAACGATTACGTGTTTTA
>JABFPJ010000956.1:0-30634 GCA_022817425.1 Gryon sp. ZL-2020 | reverse complement strand
TGCGATTTCGGTAAAACTCCGCCCCTTTGTCGTCGGTGTGTGCAACTATCGATGTGTGTGCGTAAAAGATTTTTAAAAAGTGCTAGCTTACGCACACACTTGTACATTGCACACACCGATGACAAAGTTACCGATGTTGTCACGTCGCGGCCACCGATAATAGTTGCGCTTTATTGCGATTTTCGCACAATAGTCGCACAGAGCTATCTGTGTAGGATTCGTATCACCCATACGACGTTAGCCATTGTTTATGTTTCAGTGGATCAGTGGCTACGCGCAGGACTTCCTAACTGTGAGGACGGCGGTTCAATTCCTATCAACACCCAAATCTTTGTTGTTTAAATTTAAATTACTCTTGAATTAAATAGAAATTGTTATTATTTCCAAGATATCAATGATATAAAAATAAAATGACTAATTTTGAAAAGTAAATAAGAATAATAAAGCAATAATAAGAATTATTAAATAATTTCTAATATTAATATGTATAATAAAAAATTACAATACCGCAGTTTAAAACTAACAACACTTCAAAGTATATCGCAATAGTCCAATATTGATATTGTAAAATATAACCAGCATAATATAAAAAAATAAGAGAAATGTCTTTCAGTGTCCTATATAGCTATCGTTATCATTCTTCTAAAATAAAATTACAATTAAATTTTCATTTCATCTTTTTTATTTAAAACTATTGTCATTATTTACTTATTTCATTAAAAAATATAAACAGTCAAAAAGAGAAGATATTAATTGAATGACGCGTTAAAATAAGTTAACAGTTCTTTCAGCGCCTAATAGCCTTATTATAGTGTCTACATTGTCGTGAAAGGTTTTTAGAATTTATAGTCGACTTCCAGCTTACGTTTATGCAATTTTAATAAACTTCTCATTGAAGTGCTTACATGCGTACTATCTTATATACTCGTATGGTGTATTTCATCTTCTGCACCTGTTTATTCACAGGTGCAACATTTCGCGAAAGAACAATTGATAGAAAAATTTAATTTTGATGATAACGTCCTGATAAAGGATGATACAAAGATGTTTTGCAAACTCAATTATTCATAACCAACATAAGCCGAGAAAACACTTTGACTTAAATTACCAAAGGAATTTTTAAAAAATCATATCATTCTTCATTCAACTAAGAAGTAATACTAATATTAATATTTTAATACCAACCAAATGCCGAAATGAAATATATTAAGCTTGTTTTCTTTAATCAATCACATATAAAATTTACAAGAAATACTAAACTAATTTAAAAACTTATCTAAGTTATTTACCGTATGTCTAAATTACATTTGTTCTCCCTTAATTCTGTCAACCTAAAAAATATGATCAACAATCATTTCAATAAAACATCTTAATAAGTTCAAATTTGTACTAGAATTAATGTTTGACAATCAAAATGTCCGTCTCACCCCTTGTTTACCGTATATTCCACAATTTACAATATCGTTGAAACGAATCATGATTAATTGAATGTGAAATCCCTCCTACGTCAATTTAAAAGTATCCCTTTTTCGCCAACTTCAATATTAGGACTTTTTCCGACATTAGTGGCAATGACACCAAATAATATACATAGTGGGGAACCAAATTCTCCAACTGACCAGCGAATCTCCCTTCAAACTGTCTGTTCATTCTTTCATATTCCTTGACGTTCCTTCTCGCATTTCCTACTCCCTCTCATCCTCCCCGCCGGCACTTTCGATAAGAAAAGGGGAATTGTGAACTAGGGTGGAAGTGTGCTTCGAGGACTACTAAGTTAGGAAAAGGAGCCACTGTAGTTTTTAATGCTTTGTGTGTCTATGTGCTTTCAATATTTTGCAAATGTATTAGTGAGTGAACGTTCGCCTTAGAAAAAGATAAAGAAAGTTCAAAAAGAAAAACAAGAGAATATAGACAAATACAATTATGTACATGCAAGAAAATTTGGAAAAGCTTATTAAACTTGATTGATGTATGATGTTAATTAAGTGGACATTTAAATTTTTACAAATTAATAAAATCTCTAACTAAAAAAAGCACATTAGAAATGAAAATTTATTAAGCGAAATTTCTTCACAAATTAACTCCTATACATGAATAATGGATTTAAATGTTTAATTGAATAGAATATGATGTCGTTGTAATGTATTTTTTAAAAATTTAGTTTTTGTCAAAATATTTTGTAGAATAAAAGTTGGATGCAAAAATAAATCCTAAAGAAAAAATTATGTTTTTCTTTCATCTAATGGTCGAACCTGACTTCGTAAGACTGCGTGTGGGGGTGACCCTGCCAAGGCTGACTTAGGGTAGTTGAATCAACGCGGGGGTGTATGGGGAATTAGATGGTCTAACAGACATTGTAGGGATACTTTCTCACATCAAGTATGGCCGCTATGGTGGCATGATGGTCAAAACAAACGTAAGTAGTTGACACTTTTAAGAAAATTAAATTATTGACTGATAACACATTAAAACAATTTTTTGGTGACTGAACATTAAAATATTTATTTTTTTAAACATCAAGTTATGCAAATTAATTTATTTTGTATAAAGTGCAGACATTTGGTAGATAAGGTGATACAATTTTGTAGTGAAAGTGTTAGTTCAAATATGTGGATGGAGGTATGGGAATTACTTCTCAAAAGTGTTTAACGTGATATTAACTTTTTCATATACCTGTTTTGAATGATAGTATTCAAGAATTTTGCAGAGGTAATCTCGTAAATAACAATTTTAATAATTTATTTCCTCTATTTTATAACTTTGAAGAAATTAAAAATAACAAAAAATTTAGAAAGATGTAAAATAATTTCTACTTTAATTCTGGCGTAACATTTATGTTTAAAGACACTAATATTCATTCAATGAACGTATTTGAAATAGATTTTGTCGAATATTTCTTGTTTTATAAATTTAATTTAACTCTATATTATATTTCAGTTCATTTTAATATCAAGCTAAGTTGAATGATCTTAGAGGAAAGATCATGTCCGACTGATTTGACGTTCCATGTTCTTTTGCATGTGAATTGCATATGATGTTCATTTGATAAACCACGCATTGCGCAGATTTAAAGTGTTCCGCCAACTCTCGGAGTCTCTTGCTAATTAATTGATCGTAATTTAATTTTTGTTGAACACTCTCAGTTATTTTAATATCAGTTGTGGATATTTATAATAAACGTAAATGACTTCATTATTCAATATAACATAAACAAAAGTTTTTAATAGCAGTACATTGATTAAATTTGCAATAACTTCGGTACAACAACAAAATTATAAATGCATAAAAGAATGATTTACGGACTGCAAACTATATGCAATACAATACATTTCATAATGTAAAGATGGATGATAAGTTTCATATTACGTCATTGCAAACTGAATTACAAACTGAACTTAAAACGTTGTACTTCTGGTACTTTTATAAAAAATGTCACCTGAATAATTGATTGTATTTAATCAACGTGATTGAGTAGTAAGTTAGTTTTCAATTGATTAAAGTTTAGAAAAAACTGAATCACGTCGGTTCTATAGAAACATATTACAATATGTATCGTCAAAGAAAAATGTGGTACATGCAAATTTTTCTACAATCACTAGCAAATTTGTACAATTATTTATCAATTTGATATATATTTATATATATTTTTAAAAAATCCATGTATATTTGTTTAAATAAGAGAAAATTATATTTGTATTGAAAAATATATATTTTTACCAATTATAGCGTGTGTTGTTTAATTTTCTATATAGTTTTAAACAAGTTTTGACAGTAGAAAATAAATGGCAGGTCAAGCCTGGGTGTGGATGAATTTTTTCTTGTTTTTTGAGGAGGGATTGAAAGAGAAAAGACGAATTTGCAGGATGGCCACGATATTTGTCTCGTTTACGAGAAGACTTATGCGCGTGTGCCAACCAACCAAGTGTACTCGATCAATAGGCCTCAACTAAAAAGACCCATATAAAGAAACGTGCGTGAACAACCGCACATATTATCTCGTACGTCAACACAATTTTAATTTTAATTAATTAATTACATTATTAAGCATTAAAAATAACTATCAAATTAATCGAACACAATTATATTTGTAATATCTTTTAATAATAATATGTTGCTTCATTGTATGAATTAATTACTCTATATTTATAAACATTTCATTTCAATTTAAAAATTTGTTTTCAATTGAATTTAATTAAAAAATTATATAACTATTCGTGAAAAAAGTGTTCTTGAAAAACATTTATGAAATGAAATAAAATATTAAAGAACAGTTTACGCCAATATTTTGCACCGTGTGTCTTTTACCCTTTCCAAATTTGAACATAGTTCGGTTACCGATATAACATGTTTTTCTTCATCTCCCCAAATAAATTTTCAGGCAACCCCACCTGCAATCCCCTTCTGCTATTCTTTTTATCTCACTCTCTGTATTCAGTTACGATAAATATATAAAGATTTCACATTTTTGGTACATTCGAACATACGGGTGTATTTATGCCTATTTTCGAGAATCTGTCAAATGATTACGTCATCGCGTAAAAATCGTCCAAAATTGCATACTTTTATTGTCATTCAGTACGCTTTCTTTGATCGTCTGTCAACCCTCCTATAAACCAATTTTTGTTCTCTTTATTTCTTCGTTTCAGTAGTTGTAACTTTCAATATCTTTCACAATACTATACTTGTTGTACTAACAACAAAAATTATTATTATTTATATATAATATAATTTAAAATAAAACTACTGTAGTACTAAAATTATACAATCAATGAAATATTATTTATACAAATAAATCGATATGTGAAATATTCCTCATACATTAATGTTTCCAACTGCACGACTTTTCTTCGAATTTATATTCGTTAACTTCATTTTCAAATTATATAACACAAAAACATTTTTTTTATTATTAATTACATAATTCTTCTGATTAATCATTATTTTCTTTATTCATACTTTTGACTTGATTAAAATAATATTGTATTACATATTTTTTCTGAATAATTAAAAAACTGACTTAATTATATTGGAGCTTATGATTTCGAAGTAAAAAAGAAGAAAACAGAATTAAGCTGAAACAAATAAAATTCACAAGGCGGAGTTGTCTTATCTGGCTTTGATCAACGCCAATTTCTAAATAATTTACGAGTTTTATATTATTCATATTAAAATTGTTAACAGATCGTAATTAATGACAAATCCTTAGAATGATACTGACTTAGAAAACTTAATCATTTGTTAAGAAAAAGTGGATCTTTAGTGTGATGCATACAAAATTTTATGATATTTAATCAACAGTATAAAAGAAAATTCTATAGTTATAAAACTAGAAAATACATCAATCAAAACATATACATATAAAAATGGATAATTAGATTATGAACAGAGTAGAGATTTCGCAATACGTATGTAATTGTAAAGAGAAATTAATCTAGATTGATGAATGAAAGAAACAAAACTTTTGAATTGTAAAAAAATTGTTGATAAGATTATCCTTTATTAGTAGATGTCTATTTTAAACGTCCATAAAATAATTTATTCTTATCTGATCTTTCGAAGCTGGAGCGGAGAGGTTCATGTACAAATATGATTAATATTACTTAGCCGTACGTATCCCTCAATTGACATCCTATTCTAATAACATTGTAAAGTCATGCATGTTTAATTTTTTTATAAAAATAAATCATTAATTATTACGCGTTAATGTTTTATCTAAAAAATAACTTGTATTAATTAATTTCTCATTTTCACATTTGTATTATTGTCTGAATTTTTCTACTGAAACAGAAATTCAATACTTAGTATGTGCATTAAAGAAGTAACATTTGTGACGTGATATAATGCTTAAATGATAATAAATTTCTAACAAAATACTGAATTCATGTGTGCTTCTTACGAATCTTAAATTCATCAAAATGTTTATTAAATGACTTATCACTGATATCTGACAAATCTTTGATTAAATTATTCAAATAATTGTATAGCACTGTAACTGATAAAAAAAATATATATATATTGAACTGTAAAAGAATTAGAATCTACATTTCACGTGTACAATAATAGAAATAGTTTAATTGCATAAATTAGAAATCTTGTGATCAGTTCATATGAAATGTTGATATTGAATTTTCGAAGATCAAATTGATACTAATTGAAGATATAATTGAACTCTATAATATCAGTTTAATTAATTCGAGAGAAATATGATTATTTCAGAAACGAAAAAAAAATTATATGTATCAACAGGAATTACAACAAAAATGATTTAATTTATAATATTAAATATTATAGTTTACAAACACATGTTTATTGTTTTCATGAAACATTACTTAGAAATGCTATCGAATAAAATGCTTCCTTCTGAATAATTAATAATCTTTTAGTCTACAACTTCATTTTGCTATGAAATATACAAAAATTTTTTAAACATTACCATACATACTGAAATAGATATTAAATGTATTTCAGTTTCACTAAAAACTATTATTTGTATAGTTTAATATTTTATACTATAATTAATTTCAATAATTATTTAAAAATAATTTTCATTCTATCAAAATAATTGCAAAATAAATAAATAAATATTTGAGTCCATTTTTATACATGTACAAAGACAACAAACGTGACTTAATATAAGACGCATAAAAAAGAAACCTATTAGTTCATTAATAAACTAAAGGCAGATTAATATAACTTAATTAAGTATGTAACATCTAATTGAGTAACTTGAAATAGTTTGTTGTTTAATATGTTATGAGTAGAACACAGTAGGCAAAGGTAAAAAAATTATTTAACATTTAGAATTTAAAATCACCTTTTATCCTATGCGACATTATCAATAATTTAGTAGATACGTACTGCTAGAACTGCTTTAGTTGTCAATCTTAATTTTACTTTCTTGAAAGTTTCATATTAAAAATAATGTCAAGTATACAGAAAGTGAAAAATGCCAATCAAACTCTGGACAGTATATGAAGTTTAATTGATTTAGCTTTTATTTATTTTAAGGACAAAATGTAGTTTTTTGATATTGATCGAATATTTTTCTTCTTTTATTATAAAAAACGCAGAAGTGTAAAACTTATAATTTCTATGATATTTTTTGCACAGACATCAATATATGAGTTTTGCGCATTATTGTAATATTTTCTTGTAGGATCTAAAACAATTGCTTTGATTATAGATTATATATAATTGAATTATTTTTAAATATATTGAAGTTGAAATTATTATTGTTTCCTTGCTATTATATATTCTACCACAATGAATATAATGCAAAGTGTGATTTGAAACCCCAAAGCCACAATTTACACTATTCCACTACTCCTACATTTCATCACTTCGAACATACAAATTACAATTATCGTCTTCTAATCCTCATCATCATTACAAAAACTACCTTTTAATATTTCATTTTCGGTTGTTTGACACATAGGCGCCTCGTGGCCGGGTGAAAATAATCCAAGTTGTTGGATTTTGAAATTGAGAAACGGAGAGGGGGAACTGTGGGTTCGAAAGGGAAGAGCCGATTTGGAGCTGGCTGACAGATCGGCAGGAGACACCGAGCAGTCCAAATCAAAAGGTACACTATCTCGGGGCCTGTCGCGTGCCCTCCAACATATCTCAACATCACATATATTTCAATTGATCGAAGATATTTATCAGCCGGCCGGCAAAATCACCTGGCTTGCCTTCGCTTTCGCTCTCTGTCTCAATCTTTTCTCATCCCCCCATTGAACTTTCTTGTTCTCCCTATATTGTCGTCGACAATCTCTCCCACTTTGAAGGCAAAGCCCACTTCTTTTCGCGCATTGACCATTGTCCGCCAATCAGGACTTGCCGACTCGTGACACGAGGCCGTGGTACGCAAGCCACCCCACCGTTTCCGAGCTTCCAATCCTGCCACGTGCCAATAACGCCTTTCCTCGTGTGTCGACTTCTCTGCTATTTTTCGTTAGATATATTTTTCCACTTTGATACTGCGGTTATCGGCGCATGCTTTTTTACCGGTCAAAAGTGCTCTAAAAATCCGATGTTTCCCATCCGCAATACGCGTCACAAATATGTGCCGAACAAGCTTATACAGTGATAAACAAATTGCTATTGTTGAATATATTGTTGATAATATTGAAACATTTTGTGTGCGTGACAGGTTGGGAAAAAGGACGAGACACGAGGCATGATGTAGTGACTCGTTTTGGATAAGTCGTTCTGGGGGTAAGTTTCTTATCTCGTGCTCTTTAACTTGTACTTTGACAAAGAATAAACATTCAAAAAGGAAAAATCAAAACATGGAAAGTGAATTGTTTACAAATAAAATATTTCCCAATTAAAGAAGATAAAATTATAAATAAATATATTTGCTAGAGGTATACACTTTTGGCATTCTAAAGTCATATTCTATTCTTAATTTTTTGTTGTAACTTCAATGATTGAATTTAAATAAGAATTGAATGTAAATACGAATTAATTAAGTGGAATCATTGAATCATTTAATAGTTGTATTAATATTGTGTGTTCAAGACAGAGAAATATGTACTTTTATATGAATGTTTCATCAAGGTCTTCATTAACCGAGATGATTTCCTGCTGAAAAATATCCCACGTGTGTAAGAATGATAGTTAGTTCAATGCATTAATGTATAAAAAATGATTTTGCTTCAAAATATGTCAAAATGATATGTACATGTAGTGTTCTGCATGTAAGAAGTTTAAATCGAGTAAAATCAATTTATGATGTAAAGATGTTGGTAAACTCATTTATTTTGCAGATTTAATACGTAGAATATATAATGATTCTGTCAGACTAATATTTTATGAAATAAGAACATGTAATAAAAATATGCAAAATATCGAACTATATAATAAATGTTTAATAAATTGTATGTATTAAGCAATGATAAAATAATAAACAATCAATTGACGTGTATAACGATTTATCTTGAAATATATTGCTTTATTAAAAGTTATTAATATATTATTATTTCTACACAATGCCGATAATGTATGTTACTATTTTGTGGTTTTTCGCATTACATTATAGTAAATTTAATTCAAACACAAGTTAGTTTTAATTATCAATTCATAAAATATTCTTGTTCTACATTTCTTTATATACTTTTTCTATCAATTCTGATTCAATATATTTTAATGTAGTAATCAATAGAGACTGAACATGTGATATGTATTATATCGTTCTTGAAATTTTATCCGATATACATATCCGTTTTCATAATATTTTTAATAAACTGTAATACTTTTACATTTTATATAAAAAGCAAAATCTCAACAAACAGACATTACATTATAGTATATTAAATATTTATAATATAACTAAACATCATTTCACTGAATGACAATGTTAGTCAAACTTAAGACAGTTTTCGTAAATAAAATGACACTCTTAATCAAAATTGAAAAGAATATTTTTTCAAATTTCTCGAATATATCCCGAAAAGTGGAAACAGTCCGCATGAGTCATAGCTATCCCCTTTTCTTCGCAATTGCCGTTTGTATATCTATCGAACAAGGGGAGAGAGCCTCGCCATGTCCTGTTCTCCAACTTTCGTTTTCTTTTCTCCCTCCGCACGATATTCTCGTTAGCCGTTGCCGCCCAGCTCTCCAATTTTCTACGACTAAAATCATTATAACATTCCAAATTAATACTGTCATGCGCATGAGATCGAATAACGTTCAGTTCCCTCTTGAATTTTTGGATATCTTCTTACGAAGAAGCTGCATCAACAAAACTAATTAATTCAACATTAAATTCCATCATGTGGGTGAACAATTCATCCTTTATAATGAACAAATTGTTTTCATTTATTTTTGCGAAAAGTAAAATATTCTTAATTTAATAACAGTAATAATTGTTATTAATCGCTTAATTGCTATTATCACTCTTAAAAATAAAAAATCATTTCACTAATAGAATTAAAAAAAAATATTTTAGTCTATGTTTAATAGGATAAAATAATACTATAATTAATTGGCCTCAACCTTTGATCAAAACTGTTTCTTAAGCTTAACATGTTTAAGATAAAATAAATGATTTAATTTTGTGCAATACTCTTTTTCAGATAATTTCCATCAGGGTGTTGTAGCACCCTTCGTAACGAGTAGATGCAAATCAGCAGCGTCTACAAAAATGTCATCAACAGAAGTCCAAGACACTTCGTTATTAGATGCAGCCGAGTTTGACAGTGAAAGTTGCAGCAGTGATGATCGAGGTACACATAAACGTCTTTGTACTGATTTTGAGTCTGCTGTTCCCAAGAAAAGACGAAAACAAACTACACCATTGAGATTTCCCACGTGTCTGAAGATCTCAAATCATCATGAAACAGAAGATGAAGAAGAAGAAGAGGAAGAGGAGGGGGAAATAAAAAATGTGGACTCGGAAGGTAAGACGCTAAAATCACCTCAAGCAAAGTCACTTCATACACAATCGGCGCAGGACGAGATACGTGTCGCGGACAATCAGTGTCACTTGTGTAATCAAAAATTCGATGACAAATCTACACTTAATCAGCACATTGAATGCGAGCATTTTGTGACGACTGAATCATCGCAACATCTGCAATCAAAGCCCCTTAATTCAATTAAAACCGAATTAGATGTAAGTTCATTTCAAGAGCAATCAACAAGTCCGGTTAATCTTTCGTCTATTAGTATAAAAAATTTTGCAACCTGGATTCCAACTCAATCAACGATTTCCAATCAGCCACAAAAAGACGACTGGTCTTCTAATCCACACAAGTTAACCTTATCTGAACATATTCCGGGCATGGCTCCTTTTCCCAATGCACTCACGCAGTATTTACATTATCCAGGATTTCCTCTTGCGGATTCTAGTCAAATTCAACCACGACCTTCGATTGGACCTGTACCACCTAGAATTTTTAATCGGGACGCCTATTGCGAACTTTGTAACAAAGAATTTTGCAATAAATATTTTCTAAAAACGCACAAAGCCAACAAACATGGCATCTATACTGAGTCATCTAATTCACATTCAACTGGAGAAATTGTCGCTGGTACGCCCGTATCTTCGTCAACGAATAATTTTAAAACTGAACCGCAACCTCATAATTCAGATAGTAGCGCAACATCACCGTTCGCCATTAGTCCGAAACCAAGTTTCTTTTGTGATATTTGTCAGAAGGGTTTTCAATCCGAAGATATACTTAAGAAACACAAGGAACAAGTTCACGAATTCAGTGAATCCAGTGAAATTATTAATCAATCAGACGAAAAAAGTGAAATTATTTCTAGTCAAAGTCCAAGTGTAATGGAAATGCTATTTAGGCAAGAATATAGTATGGAACAGGAAGAAAAGTCGATTGCTTCGTCATCTAAGGAACAATTTCAACAAGCAGTACAACTAGTAACTGAATCTGGATTAAGCATCGAACATTTGCGGAAATTAGGAATTATAAATGTTGATGTGTTTTGCGATATATGTTGCAAAGAATTTAGCAACAAAATTTTTCTACGAGCTCATAAGCTAAAACAACACGGGATACTTTCTCACAATAATGACAAGTCATCTACAACTTCGGGTACCTGGCATCACATTCAAACCAGCCCCCTGAATTTAATCGTCAATGAATCTGCAAACATTCCAGAATTTGATGAACATGATGAAGAACATATATGTCGAACATGTGGAATTCGTTTTCAAACAGCCGAACTATATGAAACTCATCAACAAAAGATCCATGACGAGAAACTCACATCACCAAATAAAGATCCGGAATTATCAAATCATAAACTAGATACAATTTCTGATGATTTACAAAAACTTCAAACTATGATACTTCAACTTAATGGATTAGAATCTCATAAAAAGGAAACAACTTGTTCCGTTTGCGGGGCCGAATTTGAAAATAAAGCTCTCCTGCAAATGCATATATCTTCAGAGCATGATTTTACTTCGGAAAATTCATCAACACCGCAAGAAGTGGAAAAGTCACCGTCTAGTCATTCGTTTTGTACGATCTGTGAAAAAGACTTTTTGAATGAAGAATCTCTACGCAAACATATAAATGAAGATCATTCACCTTCTACCCCTACCTCAGTTAACTTTTCTCAAGTTCCGGCAGCTCCTATGGCTACTTCTACTCCAAAACCACCAACTCAATCCGAACGAAAGCCACCGTCCTCGATGACACCAACATCCAGTTATTGTGAAATTTGCAATAAGGAATTGTGCAACAAATATTTTATGAAAACACACATGCACAGAATGCATGGCATAGAAATCAGTAATGGCGCTCAAATAGGTGGCGTGATTTGCAACATTTGCAATAAGGAACTTTGTAGTAAATATTTCCTTCGTGTTCATAAACACAATACACACGGTATTGTTGACGAATCCAACCCAGTTCCAATTAAGCAGGAATCTTTTATAAAACAAGACTCATTTGAAACATCCAACTCGGAAGATAATTCATTAAAACCAGAGCATCCGAATGATCTGAGCAATAGGTATTTCAGTCACTTTACCGAAGTTTGTCCAGTTTGTAGTCGTAGATTTCGCAAGGTTCAATGGTTAAAGGCGCATTTATTAGGCGATCATGGAAAAATTGGTGCTGAAAAATGGAAGGAATTTGAGGAACTTTATCCAGTAACCAGGCTTGGAAATAGGTTACCAACCACCCCAAGACCATCTCAATCTAGTCCCGGTTTAAAAATTCCGAACGGCCAGGAGATAATCCCACAACAAAATAAAATTGGTGATTTTACAACTCTAGGAACTCAAGTATTATCCAACTTATTTGGTTCTTCTACTGATGATCAACGCTCGAAAGGGTATAGGTGTTCATTATGCAATTTCACCACAACTGCTTTACCATTTTTATTTCTACACGAGCGAACCCATACGAATCCTCAAGCAGTTGACGGAAGTTCATCGCTGCAATGTCATATCTGTTCTCAAGTATTTCCCAAACTTGAAATGCTTCATCATCATTTACTATCCAATCATCAACTTCCCGGTATGTTATCCCAGTTTCCAACTGCTGTATTGAATAATTTCACTAACAAAGAATCCAAGGAAAACACGACTTTAAACTTAAAGATTGAAAAGAAGCACGACCATCAAGCTGGACTTGGTAACGAGGGCGAGTCTTATGCAATTCAAAAGACGGATTCTGCGACAATTGAAGTGACTACACACGGAGCATATAAATGTGCTCAGTGCGGATTTGCAACCGCGAATCTCAATCGAATCAAGAAGCACGTGAAAAAAGATCATAAGTCAATCGGAGACATTACCGACTGCGTAATCGCTGAGCTAAGTCGAACTCTCAAGGAAGTGGCCAACAAACACAAACTGCCGGCAAGTTATGCTATGCCTCAAGATATGAATTCTAATCCCGATAAGACCATAATGCAGCCATTCTTGATCGAAGAATACGACGTTAGCGTTCAAGGAGGAGACGACTGCAACTCGATAAAACGTTTCGCGCCGGCTCTGGTTTATCTACCGGTTAAAGCTAGAGTGAACACCGTACTTACGGCGTCATTTACCCTAAGTCCTGCGTAAACACGCAGGTAATCTTGTGTAATAGTTATCGGCATCTTCTCACATGATAGTTACAGTAATTTACAATATATACTATCGGAATAAAGAAGAAGCAACAATGGAAAAATCTATAAATGAATTCAATGAAACTAATATACTTGCAATTTAAAGTTCCTATTACTAAACAAATCTTGATTCCGATAGTGTTATTCAAGCTGACTGTGTTTTAAGCACGTAAAATTGGTTCCTAGAATTTAGTCTACGATTCTAATTAACAGAGCAAGATGACTGCAACGATAAAGCTATTTTTTTAAAATGAAAAGAAAGAACGTTTTTATACGCACACTTGTAACATGGCACTTTATTGCCTGTCAATTTTAGTAGTTTATCGTTTTTAGTTTGTTGTTACTTGTAACACATAACAATTATTCTCTATGAAAGTTATGAATAATAACTCGCTTTGGTTGATCACTCCTACGATAATAAGAATATTTAGATTTCACACTGTTATTATTATTATTATTATTATTAAACATGAGTTTCGACGTTATGTAAATATTTTTACTTATAAATGATTATTATATTATCTCAGTGATCGATAAAGTTCCTAACAAGCACGCCGGGCCCTTTTAACGGAGGATCAACTTTTAACGACTGTATTATTTTAGGGTGAAATTTGTTCATCAGTTTCGACGTTTTAACGCGAAATGACATGAAAATTAAATTAATTCAATGATATTGTTTGCTATGAACATACTATTCGCGCAAAATTATCGTTATGAGTATTATTATTTTCTAGTCCATTGTTTAGTTTAGAATTGAATTAAGCGCTCTAAGATTGAAATACAATTCTCGTTGAATTGAAATACAATTGTCGTGATATTAGTAAACGCCGGCAATTCGAATTATTAGTAAACCAAAACGGAAGTTTTAAGTAATTTTTAAGATTCTTAAATATCAATCAAAATATAACTAACTCAGGGTGATTACAGTATAACCCGAAACAAAAGTACAATCGTATACACAGCCAACACAACTTAACATAATTATTAAAGTGCATTTAAACAAACGAAAAAAATACAAAAAATAGATAATGTATTAATAAAATGTTATAATCAGAATACTCCATGTAGATTTTTACAAAAAATATGATATTAGTTTATTATTATTTATTTATTAGACATATATTAAAATTCATCTCTCACTTGATATCGTCATTCATGTATTTACCTATTATATACACGATTAATTTTAAGGGACATTGATCTACGGAAAAACATGAGTTGCTAGTATTGCTATTTCCTGAGATCATTTTTTTGTTCGATTAACACTTTTCATTATCTCGCGATTCAAGTAGTCAATTGGAGAATAAGAATGGAATTAGAAAGATAAAACTACATAAACGATTTTAAAGTCACAGTAAAAACCTTAGAGAGATCTTATATTGTGTGAAATGACAATACACGCCATTCATTTCCGTATTGATGTTATCGTAAGATCTCTTAAATCAGCAAGTGGGTTTATTTTTACTGGAAGAAGCTGTACATTATCGTGCCTTTGCAGCTGAAATCAAAATTCGTGAGTAATATTCATATAGGAACATGATCATAGTTTGATCATTTGTCAATAATTCAAAATGTATCTTGCGCCCATCGGTCATCGTACATTGTGCTACTTCTTCTCTCCCTTAAAAATGAAAATTATCAAAATTATATATAACAAATTTATATATAACAAAAAATGCTGCTTTTCGTCAACGCTAATTATAGATTCGATGATGAGTTCATAATAACAATTCGTGGCAAACGTTCTAAAAAAGACAGCTGTCTCACCGACTGACCAGTTGCTCGTTGAAAATATTTGAATTGAAACTCACTCCCTAAAATATATTCGTGCGTCGAAATCCGCCTGTCTTATATATATGGGGCCCGATAGATTGGTCAGACGAACTAACGGTTGGAATACGTTTCCGCTTTACTTGCACGCACTTTTATCCACAGTTGTGAAAGGAAATTGAACAATCAATATTACCGTATCGTATTGTAATTATTATACTTCATTTTTATATTCTTATTTCTTTTTTTATTATCATTTCTTTCTATGTAGTCCATTAGATTGCTTTTCTTAGTAAAAAAGTATAAAATAAATAAGTTGAATCCGCTTTTAAATGGAAAAATTGATTTTTTTGCGTTAAATGCAATACACTTGTTTATTTACAAACGTAAAAAGTATATCGTAACACAAATTTATTAGTTATAAAGTGAAATTGTACATGATTGAATCTTGAATTTATACATTATATAAGTTTTTATATAATTACAAATACAAAATGTAAAATGCAGTTACGTCACGCTACTATTGAAAAGTTATGAATATGAGTAATATGACAATTGCCGTATTAATGAACATATTATGGCTCATTGAATTAATCTTCTTCAAGAAATTATTTACAAACTACAATTTAAATTTACGAAACTCAAAGATTAAAAAATTAATTCGATATTTTCTTTATATTTATAGGATCTATAATAATCATAAATAATATTTTAAGTTATATGCGCGAATATTAAGGTGTGTATGTATACGTGTGACACAATGTCTCGGTATTTTAGCATTACCGAAACATCAATTTCCTTTCATTCGTTAAGTACTTCAGGCTCCGTCAAACATCGTCTCTTCGGTATGTACCAAGTATTACGATCCATTATCGAGAATAGTTGGTAATATACCGAAAGTTTAACCACCAAGTACTTTCGGGAAACATCTGATGACAACTGACACTTCACACGTTTCGAACACACACGAAGTTTTCGAAACACGCCGCAATCAAAGCTTGCACACACGGAATTTCGAATTAATGCATAATTTCTTGTAATCGTGTTTATAGGAGTTGCGTTACCATTACACATGCACGTAATTTAATGCGCATAAAACTATTTTAAATAATTAAATTCATTAAATTCAGCGTTATCTCAAATGAAACAATTTTATAATTAATGGCTCAAAATGTTACCTAAATAAACATAGTCGGGATCAATTTGAATTGAGGACAAGCATTTAAAACTAGTCAATATTTAATAATTTACAAATCATTATTTCAAGTCACTGTCACATAACACAAACGAACAAACCCGCACCATTTGACTGTTAAAGAAAAATAGTATCATTTTCGATAAAATACATTGTTTTCATCTTGCATGCCATAAATATCTGCGGCCCCCCGTCGAAAAATGCCGTGAATCATTTTGACATGACCCTCGGCGCATTTCTAAAAATTCGAATAAATTAATACGCGCGCGTGCATGCATTAACATAACATTTATAGGGGAGGGAAGAGCACGAGCCATCACGACCCGAAAGGCCAAGCCGAGAAAAAGATGGATGAAAAATAATACGCGTGAGCATATGTACTTATTTCTGCAGAAACGAGAGCGAAGACCGAAAAATTATCGATCAGGGAAAAAATGTAAATGTTCTTTGTCAGACGCGCATCTGGTTGGCCGGTAGAAAGATCAACATGTGAGAGGTCAGCATCGTGACCTTGGCCAGCTTCCGGCGGGTTCAGTTTTGGGGAAAAATGTACCCAAAAAGAATGACAAAAAAGAAAAGAAAAAAAATGGGACCTTCTAAGGGAGGTCCAACACAACCGATGGCCAATGTCCCCCTGTGGGCATCGGTTCACCCCACGCGAGGACAATGACATGCAAAATTCATGTAGCAGCGAACGTCTTTTTTTAATTGAGCCACTCTGTGTGCAAATCAAACGTTGTTACGTGTCGATTCGTCATCGATAATATTGTCCAATGGAGCATTGTTATAATTTTGCGAGGATACCGTTTTTATTGTATGAATAATCATTATGATGTTCGCATGCTGACCATAATCTCAATTGATTTTCATCAATGTTTGAAATGATTTTTTTCAGATAGTAAAAATGCATAATAAATGTTTAATACAATACAAACTTTATGCATATATTGAAATAAAATAATTTTTTATATAATTAATTAAATGAAATTAAAATAAAGATACAAATATTTGTGTACGAAATCACAAATTATAATAAAGCATAGAATGCAAAGACAGAAAAAAACTTTGTGTTATAAAGTAAAAGAATAATGTTGGTGAAACTTAAGTTTTTCTTCTCTGATAAAATGTATTGAATTTTAAGATATACCAGTTTTAATATTATATATTTAAGTTTTTTCCCCCATTTTATTACTTTAACAAAAATGTGCGGGTCTAATGCCTTATAATAATGGCAAACAACTTTTTCTTTGCATATAACCATAAAAAGTTATGCCTTTATTTTATTTCTATATACTATTGATCAACTTTATTTTATGATATAGTAATTTTGTGACGAGGGTTTACGTACTTCGCAGTAATCTGTAATTTCACTAGTACACCCTACTTGTATCTTAAATATATAATTCGTACATATTCATTTAAATTGCATTCCCAGATGAATATTTGATGTGACACAAAGTTATTTTTTATATTTTCTTTTAACATTGATGAGATCCAATTGGGACAAAAATATACGTATTACTTTTCATATTCGTTCGACCATGAAAAATGTTTTTTTTTACGTAATCAAAAACGGGGTACGAATTACAAGGGCACGACTGTCAGCCATACAAAAACGGAAATCGGACAAATGCTATAAAGTTGCCTTTCTCACTTGAAATGAGCGCAAATCAAATGACTCGTAAATTAAAAATAGAAAAGAAATATGAAAATTATATATATATATATTATATATATATTATTAAATATAATTATAATACGAATAGAAGTTATATAACATACAATATATTATGGGTATTAACTATACTTCGCAAAGAAATAAAATATATAGAGATCGAATTATATCTACGACAAAAAAATTATAACATGTAATATAAATATATTATATAAAAGCATGTAACATATGAAGTATGCGATTACTACTGTAACATAAGGCGCCGACAGCAACCCGAACAATATTTCGGAACAAATTAACGGTAAAGGATCTCGTTCAGTCGATCGCTGCAGGTGTATTTATCTAAAGTACCAATGAAGAAGCAGTGATAAAAGATTAAGTTATGTACTTGACGTGTCGTAATCTTTGACGTCCAACATCGTAACCAGCTAGTCATAAAGCGTAGTCACTAATT
Source organism: Gryon sp. ZL-2020 (assembly GCA_022817425.1). Taxonomy (NCBI): domain Eukaryota; kingdom Metazoa; phylum Arthropoda; class Insecta; order Hymenoptera; family Scelionidae; genus Gryon; species Gryon sp. ZL-2020. The sequence goes on along the minus strand of JABFPJ010000956.1, from coordinate 11,947 downwards.
ATAATTTAGGCGTAATGTCAACACAATTTTATTTTTAAGTCTTTCACATCGCACACCATTTTACATCACAATAAAATTTTCGTTTAAACTTTTATTTTATTCGCTTTTTTTGTTTTTCCCTTCCACCCCACCCATTTATACTATTATTTCTATATTAATACAATTTTGTTTTACATATTTTTTAAGTTTGCATGGTTTTTCCAATAACATAGAGTGCCGTTCGTTAATTAGCAAACAAAGTCAAGTGTCACCAGTGATATTAATTTCATAAACTTTCGCAACGCGGATGTTTCTTAAGCTCAGAAACATGTATCATTAAGCGGCGATATCGTCTCGTAATTGCTCCGAAACATCGATATCTCGTGTTTTTTTCGAACCGTACAAATTAATAAAAAATTAATGACGATTCAGTCTACTTTAATACTTTGCGTGCAACATTTGATGGTAGGAAATCAATTTTTTTTCTTCAACGCAGAAGGAGAACGTGGATGAACTTTATCGACAGTTATAAATAATATACATACAAACAGCCTTCTCAAACTGTTCGCGTGAGCAAGTACATTGTAATTCTTTTTGCTTTGCTTTTAAAGCAAAAAGGAAGACGAAGAAAAAAAAGAATAGCGATGAAGAAACTTGTCCTTTCTCGTCCACACTTTGTTAGAGCTATCTTGCCACTTTTCTTCGCAAACACCCAAGTTCTGCACACCGTCAAACTTTTGTTCCTCATCCCCCGCGATGGTGTCTAAAAATCAATAATATCTCCCGATTTCTCCGGGAGAAAGCGAAAGTCTTAGCCAATCCACCTCACTTTCCAAAACTAACATGTCGCTTTTTTCGTTTGTTTTTCTTTTAATCTACTCATTTAAAAGCAGGATAGTCGTTTTTTAAAGAGATATTTTTTCAATGTTAATAAGGACAAAGAACAAAATTAAATTAATTATGTAGAAAACATTACTTTCAATATTTTATTGATTTTCAAAATGCAACATCTTAAGTGTTTCATTCTTTCCATCCCCTCAAAAAAGAAAAAAAAAACAATCGAATTTATAATGGAAAACAATATAGATTTTCAACAAAACCGTTTGAACCGTCTAAAGGGGACGGAACATAATAACCCGCATGATATAAATTAAATATCAGAAACTTTGTTTTCCGAAAATAAATGAAACATCATGTGACGGTTGCTTTGGAGTTCTCTCATCTTCGTGGATATTTATTATCGCCCGTCAAAATAGAGAACTAAAAGTTGAAGAAGGTATTGAACAGAGTATCTCCGTTCCCTCCAACTTGTCCCTCGCTATCCCCACCGTCTCTCCTCATCAGTCGCCGCGGGATTGCTTATAGCCCGCGACGAGGCAGTGGTTTGCAATTATCAAGGCTTCTCCCTTTTTCTTTCCTCCGTTGTCCAGCCAACATCCCACGGTTCAGTTTTTCCACCGTTCGATTTTTCTGGCACCCTCGGTCGTAGTCTTTGAGGGAAACTTGGAAATTTCATCCTCTCATAATAATTTTACCGCCACTGCTACCCCTCTCTCTTTCTTTCTCTTTATCTCTATCTTTGTCTGTCTTGTCCCTTCCGCACTGCCCCCTTTAGCCGCTTTTTTCTTCTTTTTTTTCAGTCTCCTTGGCTTTGAGTCGCGCGACCACTACTACCACCACTGAACGACGTCTCTTCGATCGTCCACCATCTTTCTTGCGCGATCAAAGAAACCCTTATGCGGGAGTTTTGTACAGCACCCGGGAATGCAACTTCCCTTGTTCGATCATTCCCCCTTTTTTCTCTGACAAATTTTATTTTTCCCCATACTTCGCTAATTCGGCTCGCTAAAGCTGGCCTTTGTTCTGTCGCACACTCAATCAATATGGATTTTCATAAGTTTTTGCGATCTCGCTCAAGCTTTTTAATTAACGTGCTCCCTCTAAATCGAACATCTGAATAAATTTTATCAGAGATGTTAGAAATTATCATCGAGTGATGAATTAGAATTAATATAGATTATTTTGATTCGCACTATAAAAAAATAGAATCGTCAATTCTTCAAATAGTATTATTTATATCGAGAAATCATATTTTCTTGGCAACATGACTTGATTTAAATAAATATTTACAAACTACTATTTAAATTTACGAAACTCCAAGGATTAAAAAGTTCGTAAGACGTTTGTTTAATTATATTTTCAAATAGAATAAATTAGAAATATATTTATTTTTGATTAAAGTAATAACAGTTAAAAATTAAACTTTGCTTAACTTAACTTAACCTCACACATTTTAAACTAAGATATTTTGTTTGTATATATATAATAAGTATATGAGAAAAGAGCACTTTGTTTTTATTATGAAACTGCAAAAAAAGCTTAATTATACAGGTATTAAATTGAATTACTAATATAATTTTTGATTTGTAAATATGCAAAAAATTGCAAAAAATTAAAATAAAAGATTAAAAAAGGAAAAAAGAATAAAAGGGAAAATTAGATTTCATGAAACCATTTGGAATTATTATTCTCGCAATACGGAGAATGATAATTAATGCATATATAGCTGCGCCGGAGTGACATCATTAAATTATATTAATATGCACCGAAATTGTAAGGCATTCATCCTTGCAAAGTGTCATGTCTATAGTGACACATCCTTAATTAAAAAATACGGTTTAGATTTTCTTTTTTTAATTAATTAAACATTCAAAAATACTGTTTCTTAATTAAATAATTAATATGATATGTAACTTAAAGATGAAACGATTTATTTTGTAAAATGTTTTTTCTAGATCAATTTTATACGCAAACACGTGTTATCTGAAACGATTTTTTTAAAAAACGTTTTATTTTTTAATCACATCGCAAGCTACTATTATGATTAAAAGTTTCGTAACTTATTAAAAACTAATAATAACCAAACAAACAATTTTCGGTAAATAATATAGTTTGAATTGAATGAAATCAATATTTGGAAACGCAATGACTGTACAGTATCTTTGTTTGAAGAAACATTTCACCACACAAAATAGGAAAAAAAAGGTTACACATAAATCCCTTGGCAACCCTTTTTAGACGCGCTCCCTTTAAATTTTGTGTCGTTTTTACGTAAAATCGAATCTCGCTGAATGCGAAATATTGTCAAAAGGGTACGTAAAAATAAATTTAACGAAATTCGGTGAAAAATAGAAATCGCGGGACCTAACCCTTTATTTATACAAGTTCGCGCGCGTGTGGCTCAATCGCATTCATCGAAATCATCTAAAATGACCGGTGTATTAGAATTAGAAGGGTGAAATACGCGAATGTCATAGGGGTAGGGGCTATCGTTTGGCATTTTCGTGTATTCACCCCAAAAATTTTCAGCTGCAGCATTCCGGACGCGTGCACGCAGCTTTCCCGGATTTACACAATATTTTGGAAATCCTTTATAAGAATCGAGAACCCTCTGTGCCACGAGCGCACAACCACCGTCGATTCATTGTGTCAAATGATGGAAACGACAGATGGATATAGGAAACGACAGGAATATCCGCGTTCAAATGATTCTTCTAAAATGTAACGAGAAACACAAAATTAGGGTTGAATGTATCGAGGGAAACACTTTGTCATGAATATTATTGGTAATCGATTTAGTAAAAAATCCACAAATTTTAATGACTGTATAGATCAATTAAGATTAAAAGAATGCTAACTATAAAATGTTCTGCTAAATGTATTGAAATTTGATTATGGAATATAAATTTATTTCCTAAAAAGGCATCTTGATAAATAATTATTAGAAGATCAATGTTATATGTAATTTTTAATAATTTCAAGAATACAAGCTGTAATAAAATAGTGTAAATATAAAGAATACATATTATATATGCTAATAGGGTCGTAGGGAAGGGGTCATCGAATGTCACCCGGGCAAAGTCAGATTTCAGCTCTGTAATACACTTAACTGAATTAAACCAAAATGTTGAATATGGAATTTATACTGTTTTATTGTGCACATGATGACATGGCACCACGATGTCTGTATTTTGGACACCTTAATCCGTCTATCTAAAGTTAAACTTCATTATTTATTTTTGAGTAAAAGTATTATACATACAATAACAGTAAATAATATAAAATATATAAAACAAAAAATAATAATAGCATTAACTTTAATGTGAATATCAAAGACTAATAAAATTGAACAGAAATTTAAATTTAGTTTATTTCGATTTCATATTAATGATCATGAACTTTATTTACAAATGTACCAAACTTATCTTTATTGAATGATAGTATTTAATTTGAATTCAACGTTTAACTTTAATCATGCAAATGTGATTTACACTCGACCAACGCTAAATCGATGCAATCACTGACGTGATTAAGACCGCATTATACCAATTGACAAAGTGCGAAACTACTCTATGTAGTTGCATGGAAAATAGTCGATGAGTAAACGAAAAACAAGTATATAATGGAGCATCGGTGAGAAGTAATTAAATTGATTTCATGCACGCAACATCTAGAACTGTTGCGCCAATAATGCAAGCATTCGGGCAATGAAAGTACGTAACTAACGTTTGAAATTCGATAATATTATCAAATTCATTGTTTAATAGAAATAGAAAAAAGGAACTAGGAATAATGAGATTAAGTATACTCTATACATATACCCGAGGGGAAATGATATTAGGATTTGATCTGGATTCATTTTGGAAATACTATGTATAAGGAGCGTTATACAGATCTCTTCCAGATCTATTCCAGAGCTGGAACTAATCTGGAACTGGCTGGAAACGATCTGTATAACGCTCCTTATACAGACTATTTCCAAAATGAATCCAGATGAAATCCACACTTCATTTCCACACGGGTAAATATGTAATAAATAATTATTAAGTTTCGTTTCTACGTGATCGATTTATAGCATAAAACCAGTATATCCTAGAAAAAGTTGATAGGGCTACAATATGGATGTAACACCACACTGGGCCCGACAAGACGACGTTGCTCTATTGAGCCCAGACAAATGCCTGGTGTTGCATCCCTATTGCAGCCAGATCGACTTTTTACTAGAGTACGTATGTGCTTACTTAATATAAAATCAAATAATTTTTACAAATTATTGGATTGGTAATAGTGCATTTTTATTACGATATTATTATATTATTATAAAAATAAAAGAGATCATCAATGCTAAGAAAATCTGGTGCACACTGACGTTATAGTTTTGTGATTGAACATGTCGATGCTTTGAGATAAGAACAGGTGATATCTTAAAGAGCTCTTTTTTCATTCACTCAATTTTGTAGCACTCAATCAAAAAGAAGGCACTCTAAGCATTGTTTATTCGTAATTATTTTATGCATGCTTCGTTTCGATTTCCTTGATGAAATACCAATTTTTATTGATTTGACAACACAACCATAGTTCCTACTAAAATACTTCGTAGCCCAAAGAAGAAAGTTCCTAAAGAGTGAAATAATAAAAGTTCCTATTGAATTCCTACGTCAAAATAATAGGTTCCTAAGATGAGCTTTTATAAAAACTACTGTAATTTATATAATTAGATTGTAATTCACATGCAGAGTACAACAACAGTCAGTCACAATATAATAATACTGATTTATTTGATAAAAAAAATAAACGGTAATATGTATATTGGACGCACTGGATAATACAAGTGTAAGGAATTTTATGTGACGTGATGCGCTGATTTAATAAAACATGGAAATCAAACACAATCACGGTCACCAAAAACCATTAATTAATTAATACAATTAGCGCAAGTTTAAACGAAATAACAGTGAATTACGGCACATTTACGTAATCATTCCAAAAAAATGCAGAACGATTTAAAAAGGGTATACATCAATATATATCACGGTATTCAACCAAGACTGATACTGGTTTGCAAAGAACCTCCACATGATTACATGCTAATTCACTTATATTCAAAGTATTCTATCAGAATTGTTAAATACTTTTTATAGAAATCTTTATTGTAATGTGATTCTATACCTCGCTTGAGAATAATTTAATATCTGACATCTTTACACGTATAGTCTAATAATAATAATATTATACATGTGCAAGAGATAAAAAAAATATAAACGAATGAACGCAACATTGAATTGTAAAATCGGATTAATTTGATGAGCAGTGGAAATATTTGTTGTTATATGAAATGGAAATGTCTTTGTGACTTCGTTTCTTTTTTTTCATCTACGAATAATGAAGTGTTTAAATAAAACACTGTTATTTGTCGGACTATTACTTTGAAACCTTGTACGGTTACTGCGAACAAGATGCATACGATGATAAGAAAATATCTAACCGATTGCCTACGGGAAGGCGTAGCACCTGGAATACTAAATTACTTTCATTGATGGAATCCAAATAGTTTGATTATTTTGATTTATATTGACAACACTGCAATTTACACGTTGAGCTACATTTAATGACATTTTTCGAAATAATTAAAACTAAATGTTATTATGTTACAAACTAGGTTGCGGATATTGTAAGAAAACAAATATTTACTGTGAAATGTAGCAATTATTATTATTCTTAATTAAATTCATATCTTTTTGTTAAAAATTTACTGTTTCCGGTCAATTTTTTTGATTAATTTGAAATTAAACTAATGAATAATAATGTGTGGCACAATAACTAACCTTCGAAATTTCGAATTTTTTTTGGAGGGATAATTATGGCGACAATGAATATATTAAAGAGTAACAAGAATAAATATACATATAAAACAAATACATAAGATATTTCGAAATGCAAACATGATAAACGCAAACACAAAGTACAATTATATCAACTTATTAAAACCAAGAAGTTCCTGACTGAACAATGAAACGATTGATCACCTGTAAGAAATGTACGTTAATCTTTGATTATTATATTATATTTTTGTCTAATTAATTAATAAAAAGAAAAAACAAATGGTGATTTATACACTGACAATCATAATACCTGAAAATGTACAATTTTCAATTGAATTATTACTGTTTTTAATAGCATTCTGAATCCATCGGAAAAAAATCATCAAATTTTACTGTTAAAAACAATAATTTATGAAGGAAATAACGTAAATATTTACTAAAATAACTTTCATTTTTACTGTTTTTCACAGCAAAATTGATGATTTTTTGTCGATGGATTCAGAATGCTATTAAAAACAGTAATATTTCAAGATCTATGATTGTCAGTGTACAAATAATGTTTTATAGTTTTTTTTTAAAACCTACTAAGCACCATAGAAAATAGTATATTGCGCAACAAGGAAGATGAAATCGAGAATCCGTTTTTCCGATCGAAGTTTATACGCGGTTAGTAACACGCGGTTAGTAACCGCGAGGTAAACCGATTTCCGTTCATCTCCAAAGTTGCGCACGATATTTTTCGTTAGAAGGGAGGGAAAGATGCTGTTTTCCGAAAACTCCCTAGGGAAGAAAAGTGCCCTTTTCCCATGTGACGAAAAACTAAATTTAATTCTGTCCATATGAATAATGAATATTGTAGCCATTAATTCATTCTACAGTGTTGGTGTAATATTAAATATGGATACTTTATGTTTGAGCATAATAGTAAATACAATCTTTACTTTAAATCATTACGAAAATAATATTAGAAGTCCCTCAGTATAATTATTCTTACGTGCAACGTAATTTCAGATTATTTCACGAGATATAAAGTTCTGACGACGTCATTAAATAATAACAAAAAAGTCAATCAGTAATAAACTGTGTTCAAATTGACATAATGGGTTGGATGATTTGTCACACTAAGCATGCATAATTTAATTTGAGTTTGAATTCGAATTTCTGTTTCCATAGTATTTGTTGTTGCTTTAATTTATCCTCGCCTTTTAAACATTTTCGTGTTTCTCACGAAGCTTTTTGACGTTATTAAATATAAGATGAAACATTGAAAAAAGTATTTATTATTTGATCCATCTTATCAGCGATTGTGTACCTTGAATCAGAATCATTTCAAATGATGTAATTTGTGGCCACGAAAATAACTTTTTCGCAAACCAGCAAGTTTAAAATTCAGAAATGAAACAACAAATAATTTACGATAAAAACAATCTAGAAAACGCGTGAAATTTACGTAGAAATGTAAGTTTATAAGAAAGAACATTATACATTCGTAACTGCTAAAATTATATGACAAACTATATTATATTGAACATGTCGATGTAAATGCATATTGTTATTAAGCACAAAAATCAAAATTAGAATCTTAAGAATACTAAAACAGTAAAGTGAATAGTCAAGATAAATATCATGATACAAGTTATAAGTGAACGAGTTACAAGTTTACGAGTAAAATTTTATAGATTGTAAGTGGGGGCGTATTTTATAATTCAGGGTCCACCAAAAAGATCGGGTTTTTTATAATAATATAAAATTAATAAAATGAAGAAATGTTTATAGTAAGCCTAACGAATCAAAGTACAAGGGTTGCGGTAATAGAGAAAAGAGACTTCGCTGATTGCTACATTTCTCGCAAACAAAAATTAATAGATAAATGTAAAAATGCAATAAATATATGCATTTGAAATTTATTTCTTATTATTTTATTTAATATTGATTCTTATTTGTTAATACTTTCGTTTCTTTTGAAGTTCAATTAATAATTATTTATTACATGAAAATCCACTGAAAATGTTGTTAACTGAAGATTATTGTATTTGATGACGATATAAGTAAATAAAATCAATATTTCAACGATAACACGAACGACGCAATTATCAATGCCGAAATCTCACGTCTCATCTGTTTAACTTGAGCGTGGAATGTCATGCATTATACATTTTTAATCGAACATTCACACGCTTTGTATCCCAACTCGTTATTGTTTCGCAATGAGACGTCAAATGTGCGTAAAGTTGTTTCTATTTGGTCTTGGATTTTCATTCTAATAACCCAGGAATTACTCAAATTCACGGAATTCTCAAAGTGTCTTTAGATTACTGGAATTAAATTGTATTGCTTGTAAACTGAACGTGGAATTGAATATTAAGACATCTTTTTCAATTTTGTATGATTTTTTTTAGTTTAAGTACGTATTTTTGCGTGTGGTTCATATAACAAAAAATGAAGACATAATGACGAAGTACGTAAATTAGATTTGAAGACTTTAAAGTTAAAAGTAGGCCGATATTTGATATCAACTTTTATGTGTCATCAAAGTAATATAAATAATACAAATCTGATTACTTGACAAATTCGGCTCTGTTTTAAGTGGAAAGTTTCGAAAATTGTATATTTTATAAGTAAAATATATATAAAAACTTTATACCTACAATTATATGCTCGTATGTACGTGAATTGATGTGAAAGCGAATTGTATGAGAATGAGAGAAATGATTATATTTATAAGACAAAATTCGAAACGAAAATCAAAATTTGAGAATCAAAATTAGTCTGTAAGTATAAGTATAATAATAATAATAGAGATATGTATAATATCGAAAATTGACGTTATTTTGAAAAATTTCGCTTTAAATAGAAATGTTCGATAATCTCTGCAAATTTGATGTATCTTTATAGGGTGATTCTTAACATTGGCAATGTCGATTTCTCAATTGCAAGATTAATGTAATTAATATAAATTTGTAATGAGATTATCGACATGAAGGAACATAATGTCGTCTGGAATTTAAAAAAATTTCATTTAAAAACAGGTGGTTTTGTAGTCATTGTATGAAAATGTACAAGTCCGTAAAGAAATTAATGTGATGAGTTATACATCAACAATAAATATTGTATAATAAATTATCAATTTGTTGTATTGAATTTTCGTTCTCAGCCTAAATACCTTTTATATCTTTTTATAGAAATATAATGAAAATTTATACAAGCCATTGTTTTTTTTAATTGCGATTATTATTATAATGTATTATTAACCTTGTTGTTACATGATTTATCAGATTAATATACGAACCATCTAGTTTCATCCAAAAAAATGCGGTGAAATTCGCAAACGACTGCAACTTACATCCAGTGAATTCTATAAAAAAATTTTAAATTCACGTCAGATACAATGAATTAATAAATATAACTATTTTTGCTCATTGAATACATTATTCATGTTCAAATATGAAAGATTAAAAATTGTAGTACGTTACAAAAGCGCAAATGAGGTATTTTATGAAATTAGCGAAAGCTCACCAGAAAAGTATAGCAAAAGCAACAATAAAAAACTAACAAAAATACAAAAAAGTATCAAACCAATTACCTTTTATTAATATTAAATACACTCGGTCAGTAAAATACAAATTTCAATAACCATTTTGATTCGAAAATCAATATAAAGTGAAAAAATTGACATAAAGTTATTAAATAAAAAAATAAAAACATTAAAATTTACAAATAATCACAAGTCAATTTTGGGTAAATTATTGTTCTGTTCTTATATTCAATTTGTAAATTGTATAGATATACTTTTCTTCTTTTATGTGTTTCATGTTTGGTTTTACGTTTACAAGTTTTGACGGTATATCTCCATAATACTTCCATAGATCCCGTACAAACTCTAATTTTGCGATACATATAATTGTTAACAAATATTGCTTCCGCACCTTTATTTGTTGTTGTTTTAATAATTTCTATTTTGTGATAAAAATCTGATTGATAAAAACTGAAGAAACGAAATCAAAACTTATTCTATATTATAAATTATATATTATAAACTAAATATTTATACTTTAACACTCGATTTTTGCACTTTTGTAACAAAATTTGTCTATTTTTGGCGCTTTTTCAACACACCGACTTTATAATAAACTTTCAATAATATTTCGTTATTCTCCAGTAATGTATCAAACAATAAAACAAACAACAAAATGTAAATAAGCACTATATTACAAATGAAAAAAGGTGGTATATAATGATCTTATAAAATGTATGAGAGAATATAACAATTTAATTTAATAAATTTTATGTAATTCAACATAAAAAACACAAAGTAGACTCAATTAATGTAAGTTTAAATTAAATGTATACGTGAAATATTATTAATATAATATAATAATATAATAATATAATAATAAATAATATAATAATAAGTCCTTCATTTAATTACATTAGCTGACTATTTATTAATAAACTGTAAAACATTGAAACATTTCTTTAAAATGCGTTTATCTTATTATCGATTAATACAGCAGTATTTATTCCAAACGTTCCTTTTTAATCAAATGATAGTACACACAAATAAATAATTGTTTACGAAAAATCATTCGAATACAATTGAATGCTTATTCAATGAACAGAATTCAAGTAATTTAATTCATGAATCAAAATAATTTTGTGAACATAGAATATCATAGAATATCATAGAACATCATTATAGTACGTTATTATTTATAATATATATATTAATATGATATGAAGTTGATATTCTCCATGTCACTTAAAAATTACCATTCTAAAAGAATTAAAACAGTTATTAATAACAGTGTTGGATTTTTAATCCATGTTTCATTTTCTGTCAAATTCTTAATTAAAATGACGTGGCAAGAATATATACGGAGAATTGAAAACATTAATGAAGCTAAGCTATACTGCAGAGTTTGAGCCTTCAATATATATTTCTTTTTCACTCGATACTGATCTTACTAAATATTTCACTTGCGTCAAAAACTTTGAAAGTTTACTAGAAAGCTTTAATCTATTGATGGGAAAATCATATTATGTTTGAAAATATAGTTGATTTTTGAAACTTGAAAATTGTAGATTCATACAAGTTTAATATGATTATCCCAACAAACTTATTTATTAGTCATATTCATTAATTCTATAAACATATTCTTATACACGCAAAGCAGAATTAATATAAAAATTTATGTTTGAAATTGAAATTTTATTGAAAGTTCAGTAGTACAGGGACAAATGCAAAATTTTGCGACAAATTACTGAACTTTTCAATGAAATATTATTGAATATTCATGAATTTTTCC
>JABFPJ010000955.1:0-30668 GCA_022817425.1 Gryon sp. ZL-2020 | reverse complement strand
TAAACAACATACCGTTATCTTTCATTGAATTGCAATGTTTTCGAAAATTTCAATGTTTATATTTCAACTACTGTGAAATTAATAATAAGCTGAAGTGTAAACATTGATATATATATATATATATTTCTAAAGTTTGTCTCATTGTTTACGTTATATTAAATTACATATTAATATGAAATTGTACTTACACTATGGCTAAATGTTAATAGTTATTGGCGTAAGGCTTAGTGCCGCCACAAAAACTAACAAAAAAAAAAAATATGGCTAAATGTTTATTTAATTAAAATTAATGTATATGTTGGAAAAACAAATAAAACAAAGTATGGATTCAAATACTAAAAGCGACAGCATAATCTTAGGAGCTTCGTGTTCAATGAAATTTGCCCCCTCCATACTACAACACACACTGAGACTGACGACTTGTGTCCGAAAGGTGAATTGTCAGTCACTCGAGGAATTGAATTTTTGTTTATGAAATGTGCACGCGTGCCTTCGAAATGTCAAAATACGCGACTGCAAAAAAGAAGCTCAATATGTAAACATGATTAGATAAAAGACGGAGCCAAAGTCTCGGAGAAAAGAGGTGTAATACTATTTGACGTGCTGCTTTGTCGACCCCGAGAACCCCTCCTCCGCAGCCCCTTCCTCCACCTCCTTCTCCTTCTGCATGAAACGAAATGCGGAGGAAAGTCGGCAGAAGATTGTTTTCAGTGAAAATGCTGAGAAAAGTATAATAAGTGGCGCGACAAAGTGGAGCTCATCGTCGCGTTTGATTCGAAGATAGAGAACAGTTTGGGTGTGATTGAGTTGCTTTCTATCAATTGGATGGTCGTCTGGGTTTTGGTTGCTGTGCATCTCCGCGTCGTACCGCACTTGGGTTTGAACAAGTTGGAAAAATGGTTTTAAGCCGAAATGATAAGCGCAAGAGAAAGGAGGGCGACCTCGTTGATTTGGTGGATCCATTGTCAGGTGCCAATAAGAGGTTAGTGCAAACGAAAATGCACCCACAACTTCAACATTTCCATTCTTTCGTTCATTCTGTTTTTATGCACTTTATTTATAATTGAACAATTTTTTTATGTTAATGATAAAGAGGATAATATATATTGTTATTCCTCTAATAATTTGTATGTGTTAATTTTTCATCCCAAATAATTTCTTTTTTATTATTTGGGATGAATAATAAATAATTTGGGATGAAAAATTAACACGAACAATTTTTTTTTTGTTTTTTAGTTTGAATTTTAAAATACATCCTTTTTACTGCAAATTTTAATTAAATGTATGTTGTTAAACAAGTATACTGAATGTCTATAAATTGTTTTTTAATATTGTAAATACATTAATAATTAATGCAAATTTATAGTACAAATATTATTTTAAGGAATTAATATTGAAACATGATATTGTTTTTCTATAATACGAAAGTACAATTATTTTTATTTATTTTATAATAATAAATCTATAATAAACAAGAAACAGAATAATGTTAAAAATTACAAAAAAAAAGAAGCGATCTCACTCATTTGTGATGATTATTGAAAGTTAAAGACAAGTTTTATTGTAGGTATAATATTCAGGTAAAAGATACCTGCATTTCTAGAAAAGATATTGTTTATGACTCTACTTTCTTGAGCATCTTTTCTTCTTGCCAGAATATTCCATTTAATGATAAAATTTTAATCCTTAGTAATATTATTAAATTATCATATGAAATGCATAATGAAATATACTACAGATATAAATCTATCAGTTTTTAATTAAAAAAAAGGAAATTTATCTTTTATAAAGAATGAACTATGTATTCCGATCAAATTTGATATTTAAAATGAAATTGATAAATTATTTTGATTATTAGGCCCAAAGTGCACGCTCAGAGGAAGTTTGCTCAGGGCGCAGCAACGCCGTTTACACCAAGCAATACATCCGTGAAAGAAAAAGAAAAACCGAAGCCACCTGTGTATAATGATTTAATTGCCAACAAGTGCCCAAACACAGAAGATTTTTTAACATTTCTCTGTTTTCGAGGTACACGTTTTTACATTTTTAACAAATAAAATATAATAAATAAATAATTTTACGTACAAATTATCATTTGAATGAATTAATTATACGGCGAAAAACATTGTAATAAATTTTATTCAACTTTTAGTAATGCGGTGACGAGAGCAAGATTTTGCGAAAAATTACTTAACTTTTAATTAAAAATTATTGATTTTTTGAAGAATTTTTTAATGAAAAATTAAGTAATTTTTCGCAATATCTTGCTCTCGTCACCGCATTACTAAAAGTTGAATAAAATGTATTACATATTTGATAAATTTTATTAAAAAATGTTCGCCGTGTATGCATCTGTTAATTTGTGAATTGAATTTCCTCTGAATAAATAGTATGTGCCAATAAATAATTGTACCAATTTCTGTTTGATTGAATAGGAACATCTATACTGCCACCGACGTTAAACTATTTCAATCTTGGCTCTAAGAAAGACAAGAATGAAAAGTCATCGGGTGCTTCCTGTAACAACGTCAAAAATGTCTCATCATCTAGTCAAACGCCATCGGAAAAATCTACAGCGTCAAAAAGTACGCCACAAAAGTCATCAGCCAAAGTAAAGTCAACAAATGCGGTCAAAAAATCGAACACCATTAAAATGTCAAACGCCGTTGTGAACAAGAAGGCCGGTAAATTTAATGTACCAATGTTAAAGGTACAGGCACTGAAGAAGAAATTACAAGGTCAACGATTAGTCAATCAAACGATCAAGTCAAAGTTGAACTCGCCCAACATCATACGCACGCGATCTCGAGCAGATCAGAAGGTTGTAATGAAGCAAATGCAAAAACTGGCACCTCGGAAATTGCCACCAAAAACTGAGATCAAACGATTTGGTCTACGCAGCAGTGGTCTGTTACATCATGACAAGCTACTAAAGGGTCTTTCAAATAAGCCGAAATATCGAGCTACGATGAATAAGCCAACGAAAAAGGTAATAGTAAAGCCAAAAGTTAGCGACAGTTCCGAATCGAATTCGGAGGATGAGAGTTGCACGAAAAGTCAATCACGAAAGAACGAGAAAAAGGTAGTGAAGAAAATTGGACTTCGACGTAAGATAGAAAGCAAGAGAATCACTCGTTCGTATCGCGAAGATTTGAGTTCAAATTTATCGCGAAGACCCACGCGAAAAACGAAGGAAGCTGCGGCTGTTTATATGGAAATATTGGGTCGCAAACTCGTGAGTCCCGAGCCGGAGAACGAAGAAGATAATATTTCTGTGGACAGTTTTCCGGAATTGCCAAATGCGAAAAAAATAACGCAAACGGAAAATGAGTTCAAAGCAAAGGTGAAGCTGAATACAAGAAACGCTGCTAAAGAAGCTAAGAGCTCTTTGCGGGTCACAAGGCTGAATCGTAATTTGCGAGAGACAAAGTCCGTGATAGTTAAAAATAAACGGCAGTTGAAGTTAAAAAAGTACTGTGAGATTGAGAGTGATGAGGATTCTGAGTGTTCTGAAGAAAGTAGTCCAGCTTCTAAACCAGTAACGAGAAACAGTACGAGAGATGATAAAGTCAAGGTCGCAGAGAAGCCAAAGATGGATCACAATTTGCGTTCGGCTGTTAAGAAAACGCCAGTTGATAAGAGAGAAGAAGCAAAGGTAAAGAAAGAAACAGCTTCGGCGAAAAGTAAAGATGGCAAAGAAGAAAATAAAAAGAGTGTACAACCGAAAAGAAAGAAGATTGATAAGAGTCAAGAAAACTTGCGCAAGAATAAGGCGGAGAGTAATGAGGGAGACGCGTCAGAAGAAGAAACCTTAGGGGAATTATTGTCAAGAATGAATAAGAGGAGGCAAAGTAACGAAGGTAAAGATTCTAATGAAGATGCAAAAGAGAGAAAAGAGACAAAAAATGCAAAGGACGTAAAAGATATGAAAGAGGCAAAGAAGGAAGTACAGACAACAAAAGATAAGGATACTTTGGAGAAGCATGTGGAAGAGAAAGTAACAAAGGAAAAGGAGAAAAATGAAGCGGAGGAAGAAAGTAAGACAAAAGAAAAAGAAGTAATTGTGGCAAAACAGCTGGAGACAATTGAGTATAAAATATCAGATGATGAAGAGTCGTTCAAAGGCTTTTCGAAGAAGTCAATTTCGAAAGCTCTGAGCATTCTATCACCTGAGGATGGTGATTTGATTATGGATGTAGATCGCGATCAAACTTTGGAAGAAGAAAAGAGTGACAATGAACAGCAGACAAAAGGCACAGACATTGAGGAAAAGAAACCATTGGTGAGTGAATTTGAGAAGTTACCGGAAGTTGCAACGGTTGATAAATGTGGTCACGACAAGAAAATTTGCATGTCGAATATAATCGACATGCCACCCTCGGCGGCTGCTTGGAAAGAGAAACTAAACATGTCAAACGAGCGAATTGAAAAGTGGTTGTCGGAAAGTTCGTTAGCAAAGGAGGTGAACAAAATTGAGATGGAGACTGAAAGTGGGTTCAAGTTTGAGGAAGTCGAAGAGAAGAAACCCATTCAAAGAACGCATTTATCGATTTCGAATAAAATACAACATCTCGTGCGACCAGTGAATGTGACTCTGTCAAAACTGGCTGACAAGAGTTCACGAAATTTGAAGATCATCAAACCGGTGAATATTGATACGAAATCAGCATTCGCGCGACAAAATTTGATCAATATGAAAGACAATGCTTCGGCATTTAAAGTAGAATCGAAAGTTGAAGCAGCGCCAATTGCAATACCAAAAGTGGTGCCAGTTGTTGAGAATGTTGTGGAAAAGAAGACGGTCGAAGTGGAGGCCAAAATTGAGATGATTGACACGAAGATGGAAAAAAGCATTACGGAGAAGGATGAGTCGTTGACACCGGAGAAGAAATCGTCTGTGCAACCTAGGAAGTTGTTTCAGAAAAAGATCAAAGAGCGTAACATCGCGACGCCGAGTGCCAATGCATTTTCACCGGAGAATGAAAGCAGTGTGTATGCATTTGAAAGTGACAACGAGATGATGCCGGTGGGCACACCTTTTCGACGAAAGACTAAGGACGGAGTTAAAGGCAGCAGTGGCGAAACCACACCAGTCAAGCAGCACGAGAAATGCATACAATTGGACCAAACAAAAACGGAGGAAGATAAGAACTCAAAGAAGGAGGCTTCTGAAAGCGTCACGTCTGTCGGCCAAACAAAGACTCTTAATAAAACATCGAGTCAAAACTTCGAATTGCCAAAAAACTTGATTAACATGACAAACATGCAGGTGTTGCAGTTGGATAAACTCACGACCAATTGGAGCAACATTAACTGCAGTTCGTCTATAGCTGTTCAAGTGAATTTAGATGAGCCGACAGAGAATAACGCCGATCCAAGTACCGACGAAGAACGACAGAAGAGCAATGAAATTTCAACGCAAACGGACGCGAATAATGATAATGACAATGATGATGATGGCGCGAATCTGTTTTATATTCCAATTCAAGCTGTTACGAGGAACGGCGCGAATTTGGTCTCGGGTCAGCAAGTAATTCAAGCGGTTGCAGTGAAGTTTGATACTGACGGACAGCCGGGAGCTAATCAGAGAGTTTTACTGAAAGCAAAGTTGGTGACCAAACCTCCGATTACAGTTGCACGTTGTCCGCCAATTGGAACAGTACAACCGACAACGAGAACACCACCTAATCCCACCGAGTCGAATGCAACGCCACTGCCCTCGAGTTCTTTGTCAACAACAAACGTTGAGGCATCAACATCAGCTAGTTCGAAAGTGGCGAATGAAAGCGTCAACAAAGTTGTACCAAGTCAACCAGAAAAAGTCGTCAAGTCACCGAAAGTTTCGAGGGAAAAGAAAGCCACGGAAACGACCAAAGGCAAAAGGTAAAAGATCGTATTTGTATAGGATATTTAATTTTTTGTGTAATACTGGAATTATAAATATTGTATGTTGCAGAGCGTCAATGAAGTCAAAAGCTAAATTTACTGAAGTATTTTCGTCGAATAAAACATCATTTCCGAGCAAAAAATCAAAAGAAGAAGCCAGATTGGTGGAAGCGCCAACGTTTCATCCAACGGAAAAAGATTTTCAAGATCCATTGGAGTATATTGATAAAATAAGATCGATAGCAGAGAAATTTGGAATTTGTCGTGTCGTTCCGCCACCAAATTTTAAGGTAATTTCAGTTTCTATTAAAGTTAGTTACTATACTACAATATTTGCAGTGTTTTTATATTTTACAAAATTGTTCGTGCAATTGCAGCCGGAATGCAAAGTGTCCGATGATATGCGTTTCACTGCCTACAATCAATATGTACACAAAATGCTTCACCGTTGGGGTCCAAATGTTAAAGAAATGATGGCTATTAAAAAATACTTAGCCACTCAAAGTATTACTCTCACTCAGCCTCCTTGGGTAATATATCATTCACCTTTAATCAATAATTGTAGTTCGTTCAATACAAACTACAAAATGCTTGTGTATGTAAGTTATCTTTATCTAATAATTTTTGGTTATTTAGATCGGTGGAATGGAAGTTGATTTGCCACATTTGTATCAAACGGTACAAAGCTTAGGTGGATTAAAAGAAGTGATTGAAAAGAAAAAATGGCAAAAAGTTGCTGATGGTATGAAAATTCCAAGATCTGCTCAGGATCGAGTCACTAAACTCGATGATATTTATTGCAAATATCTCTTACCTTATGATACATTATCTCCAGGTACTTATTTTGCATTAATTCTTCATTTTTATATATTTATTGTATAAGATAAATTAAAAGAAACGTAATTGCATAATTATGATTAAACATTTACAGAGGAAAGAGAAAAACTGTTTGATGAAGTAGAGTCTGAATGGAAGAAAAAAGAATCTCGCGCTTTACAGAGACATGAAAATCAGTCAAATGATAACGAAGATGATGAAGAAGACGACGGATCTGATGACATTGAAGAATGCATCGTTAAAGTAAGAATAATTTTAGAAATCAAAATATGTATATTTAATTAAATATATTTGGATCAAAATTGATTTAAGTCGAATATACAATTTTTAATAAGAGAAGAAAAAAAAACTTTAAATAATTGGAAATATGTATAATTAACAGGGAAGAAACATGCCTCTTAATGCTTTCTATCGCATTGCTCGTAATACTCAACGTATGTGGTTCGGTGAAAATCAACGTTCTACGAACGAAGTTGAGGGAGCATCAGCTGAGGAAGTAGAAGTGGCGTTTTGGAAGCACGTTGCGGAAAAAAAGCGACATGTTTGTGTGCACAATGCAAGTATAGATTCGAGCGGACGTGGATTTGGCTTTTCAGTAGCGAAAAACAGTCCATTCGCACGACATCCGTGGAATTTGAAAGTCCTTACAAACAATGCCGGATCAGTTCTTCGTGCTTTAGGACCACTGATGGGTACAAATTAAATTATTTTAAATTGTTTATCTAATTCAAATTATTTGATATTATAATTAAGACGTTGATTTTTACAGGCGTTACAGTACCGACTCTTCACGTTGGAATGTTATTTAGCGCTTGCTGTTGGTATCGTGATCCTCATGGTTTGCCGTGGATTGAGTATTTGCATACTGGCGCAAAAAAGATCTGGTATGGCATACCGGATGAACACAACAACAGTTTTCGTGATGCATTAATGAAAATGGTGCCACGTTATTGTAAAAATAAAACAATTTGGCTGCCGTCTGATACTGCCATGGTGCCACCAGAAATGCTTGTACGCAATGGGGTATCACTTTGTCATACCGTACAAGAACCAGGAGAATTTATCATTGTATTTCCAAAAGCATTTACTTCTAGCATTTGCACCGGTTATGTTGTTTCTGAAAGCGTTTATTTTGCTCAATCTTCTTGGCTAGACACTGCCGAGCAAGTGTTCAAGGTATTTCATGTTTAATTTTATTCATTAATATCATTATTTTATTTTTGCTGAATCAATGCAAAACTTTCTCTAACACATAAAATAATTTACAGGACATCAAAGACAGCTGTGAACCATCGATATTTTCCCTTGAGAAATTATTGATTAGCATAATAAATGATACGCGATCGCAACTTACAATTTTAAATCAAGTATGTATTAGGTACATTATGTTTATGTTCAGTACAGAATAATTAAACATTTAATTATAATACATTATTATTATTGCTTTAGATTTTACCGACTGTGAAGTCTTTATGGGAAAAGGAAATTAGTTTGCGAAATGAACTCACAGATATTGGACTAACAAATAAGGAAAAATTATCACAACCGGAAAGCGGTAAACGAGGAAAAGGAAAGAAAGTCAAGGAAGAAGATGGCGATTTTGAATGCGAAACCTGTCGTGCTAATTTGTCACTGTCTTTAGTAAGCAATAGTCAGGATGAAAGTGTATACTGTCTCTCTCATGCTTTACAGTTATTGAAACAAAAGAAATCAGCTGTAAAAAATTGTACTTTAATGTACACGTATGATAATGTAAGTAGATTTTTTGTAATATATATTTGTCAGTTTTTTATAATTACTATAATTTATGGAAATATTTATCATTAATATGATTACAGGATGAACTGCTTGAATTGATAGATAAGTTGC
The DNA here is from genome assembly GCA_022817425.1 of Gryon sp. ZL-2020. Lineage (NCBI taxonomy): Eukaryota > Metazoa > Arthropoda > Insecta > Hymenoptera > Scelionidae > Gryon > Gryon sp. ZL-2020. Next base: position 22,076 of record JABFPJ010000955.1, on the reverse strand, counting down.
AGGACCGAATCAATGCCAAATCTAAAAAAACTAATCAAATAAAAAAATAAAGCAAACAAGGTGTAAAGTAGGAATTATTGTTAATGTGCTTTATTTATTAAGCAATATTAGAAATTTTAGATAAATTATGCGCGTAGTTTCGATTTATTCAAAATTATATATAATTATAATGCATTGCAAAATGATAATAAGAGGTATAATATAATTACAGCAAGAGTTCGAAGTAATAAGAAGCAGTTTTTCAGATTTGTTTAATATTTATTAAGTTTAAAGCAGCTTCTTGTAATTTGTTTATAGAAACTTCACAATAAATTATACACATTTATATACAATTGTATTTTAAACATAATTTTCTTAATTACAAACTCATAAATTTTTGATCGATGTTACAATTTCTACTATTCACATTTAAAAGAAGTTTGTTTTATGCAAAACTTTAAAACAGAATTTTAATTAAGCTGGTGATTTTGTAAACAAGTAGCTACACGGAAAATAGTTTTGGGCAATAGTTGCCCAAAATCATGGTACAACTGTTCAACATACGATTTGAATGAACGGTTGCTCTGATTCGGGGTAACAGTTACTCTTTTAGAGCAATAGTTCTACCAATTCGGGGTAACTATCGAGGTGACCCCGAATCAGAGTAACCTTTCGTCTAATTTTATGTTGAGAAGTTGTACCATGAATTCGGGCAACTGTTGCGCAAAACTATTTTCCGTGTAAACTTAATTTAAGGGAATACAAATATTAATGTTTGAACAGAAATATCATAGGCGGACAGAACTTTTAAAAGTTTACGCCGGTGTTATTGAACATTACAATAAGTTTACTTGAATTGAACTTCATCTTTTAAAGCGATTCAACGTAGTTAAATAATTTTAGTTAATAAAATAAATTGAATCGTTTAGATGTGTTTGCTTCTTACTTCGTTCTCTACGTTTTATTTATTTCTTTATTAAAATGTATCGCCTTAATTAAATAAAAACATTTACAACTAGTGACAATGTATTTGAATAGTTTTGTCAATAAAATATTTAACACAAACTATAAATAATTATGTTGTCTAATTATTTATTTTATGTATTACTCTGAACTTTAATTTTCATCTTTATATATTATTCATAAATGTATGTTTTACATTTATTTATGTTAAAAAATATTTATTTGGATAAATCATAATTATTGGGTCAATCTGATCCAATTTGTAATTTGTAAAGAATGCAAGTTGATAATTAAGTACTTTTGTAAATTATTGTGTCTATATTATAAACTTGAGTTATATGTAATTTTTTTGATGTGATACGTAATTAGTATATTACGCAACAAGGGAGATAAAATTGGAAATTGGTTTTCCCGAGTAGAATTTACAAGTCGAGCCGAAGGTGAGGTTTGTAACCACGAGGAAAAAGGGTTTTCATCTCCCACGTTGCGTACGATGTTTTTGGTTATGAGGGAGGGAATATTACCGTTTTCCGAAAACTCCTCAGGAGGAAAAAAAACCATCAAAAATTTCTTCTTCGAAATATGATTCTGCATATATGTATATTGTGTAAAGTATTCAAAGTCGCTTCGAATAAATTTCATTTAACTCGTATATTAAGTTGATTTTTTTGGTTTGTGTAACTGAGTGTTCGTAAAAAATCTTAATAAAGGTAAATGCAGTAAAAAGTGAAAAAAGATTGTGCAATAATCCAAAATTAGAATTGCAAAAAGAAGTGATTGAGTTTGCGCGCGCGCGCGGGGAGTTTTGCGTTGGTTTGTTGGTCAGCTAGTTTGCTTTGCGATTGTGCAGTTTAATTTGGCTGAAAAGGGGAGGGGGAGGAGAAGGGAGTAAAGAATGATTTGATGGAAAGCGGCGCTAAGTGGCGAACGGAGACACAGCGGCGCTGAACGTTTTGGCGTGTAAAAATACAAAATCTGGATCGAAGCGAATGAAATAATGCGAGGAGGACGTCGTAGTTGTATAGGGTGTTTGCGAGGGATTACGGCTGATTGCGCATTCATTGGGCGCACAATAAACGCGGGGATGTTGAGTGTCGCGATCGTTTGTTAACGATGACACACACTGACTTGGCGTGCAAAGTAAACAACAGACACCGGCGTGGAACATGGCTATTTCTAGATGGACCGTTTGGGGCAGGAGTCTTCGCACCAACAGACCCCTTAGAAGTAACAACTAAATACCTCAATATTTCAAACTCATCGTCACTTTCATCTGTCAGATTTATAATTTTGCCAATCACTTTTTTTGTTGTTCACAAACAGATCGCCACGTTAACGAGGACGATTACGTGCAATTCGACCTGTCAAAAGGTTAGGACCACTATAACCTCCCAAGCTGCGTTTGATTCTGCATTTGCTCCGATGTTCCAAGTTTTTGCACATTTTTGAATTTACGAGCATAACTGCTACTTTTTTCACGATCACACTTACGAGACCGTTTAATTAAATAAAGGACTTCGTAGGATTTTTGTCTTATGATATTGTCTTAAATGAAATTATTCATATTTCAGTTTTGCAAAGTTATAAGTATAATTTTGCAACGAGTTTATGTAATGATGTTAAATGATTAGAATTGTATGAGAAAATTGTTATTTTATTTCTAGCTTTATTTACATGTTTAACTTGAGGGATAATTGAATTTTTAACGTTAAGAGTTTTGCAAATATTATTTTTTTTTCTTTAATATTATAAAGATAAATTCGATAATAATGTTTAAATCTTCTTTGTACGTTTCAGATTTGAAGGATAACATTAAGGAATGTTTGATCAATATATGTCAACGTTTTAATGTTAAAAGTATCAAAAAATTGGCATACCTGAATGCATTTGTGAAGCTTATCAGTGAAAGTGAAACTTTAAATTATGGATACACTCTTGAAGAGTTATTGTGTTGGTAAGTTGTTATTGTGCAATCTCATTGATTATTACATCACAACAAAATAATCCATTTTCGAAATTCTATTTATATGATAGACAATAGGATGTATTATTTTAAACGCAGTTAAAATTGTATAAAATATTCAATTTCAGTTTTCAATTGATGCATGTGTACAATTAAAATGTTACATTTTCCTCTTACACTTATTTATAATTACGGCTCTATTTAATTCTTTGAAGTTACAATGTGATTTAAGATTATTTTTTGAAATTAATAAGAATTAGTAATATTAAATACATGTAACATTGTCATTATTTTTCACTGCTTTTTTGAGTTGATAATTGCATAATCGACTTAACTTTAAAATAACAGAAGTAGAGCGGAAACGATATTGATTTAATGATGTAATGGTTTACATTTTGTCAAAGTGAACAACATTATTAAATTAACAAACCATCAAAAGTACTTTCAGTAAATTTACAAATGAGATTATTTTGTTAATGGTTCAAATTAAAATACAACTTCTCAAGAACAAGTTTTATTTAAATAAAATTAAAATGTATAATAATTAAAGACTATAAACTTAAGTATCTTTAAAGATAATCATTGCTAAAATGTAATTTTATACTTAAGTAGAAAAATTAAATAAATAAATAAATGTAAAATTTGTTCATTTTAGTTTGCGAGTGGGTTTAATTCACGACACAACACAAGTGCGTGCAGCGACTCTTCGAGCGGTGCGTTATTTGCTGAAAAATGCCGAAGATGTGATGACAATCAACAAATTACAATATCCATATTTCATTGCTCGTAGTATGGATGTCCTTCTCCGTAACGAGGTGGAACGTATGCAAGCAGTGCGCTTAACACGACGCATTCTTCTGCTCTCGCCGAAAGACGTGAGTCCTGCGCTGGTGCGTTCACTTATTAGCCTAACAGACAGTGGCATCGAGAGCTTCAGTAGCTCAAAAGATCGCGGAATTCGTGTTTTCCTGGCAACACTCTGCGAAGTGGGCGTTCTAAACGCAAATCTTCTGATAGAATGTGGCGGTTTAACAGTCCTCACAAGAGCCACACTCATCGGCCAAAGTGCGAGCATGGTGGAGTCAGTGATTGGCGTGATTTTAAAGTTGCTCGCAAATCCAGAAACTCGCAAAAATGTTTCTTTACTATCCCTAGCATCACCTTATTGTGAGATCGACAGTACGGTTGCCGAAAAGAGTAAATCCGATCGGCTGCAAATGTACACGGCGAGCAAGTTAGCTTTGCTGAGTGTTTTGCGCTCGTACTCCGGAGTCATTCACTTTTGTCATCCAAACAATAGCGCCGGTCTGAAAGCCATCGTAGATATTCTGTATGTTGAACAGCTGGAAGTACGCGGTGCTATTCTGGAGCTGTTTTACGAACTGTTGGGTCTGACGTTGCCGGTGTGGACGGATGAGCCGGATGTAGCATTAGCCGCGGTGGATCCCAGCAGATATCGCGATTCATGGAAGTTGAATGAGGGTTTCGTCGCTGCCGAAGGCACAAGTATACTGCCCTCGTTGATGTCTCGACGACCTAACATTGTGGAAATCCATCTGGCCTTGTTAGTATTCATCTTAATAGAATGCGGTCTACATCGAGCTCTCGCTGAAACCATCGTTACGTCGGACACATTTATATCTGTACGAGCAGCCGTGTTATTAGGAGCTTTGCTGCACTTTGCACACACTCTGTTGCCGCCAGAAGTATGCGATCTCGCGCCATCATTACCAAACTTATTGGAACACGCGAGTTGCGGCAAGCACCAGGCACTCACTGCCGTTGCGATTCTCGGTCGAATCCACACGATGATGCGACGCACACCCGTGCCGGCGAGTTTATTTCTAGATCGACTGCTGCAGGCGAGCACATGGCTGAAGCCCACTCTAACGAGACGCACTCGTTCGTCGTCAATTCGCAACTGGCTGAAACGCGAGTCACCGACCACTCCTTTGCTCAAAGACACACAAGTGCTTATCTCGAAAGACGCGCGACTGTGGAACTGGTCAATGGTGCGCTCGATTTTGCGCTCGCGGGAAGACTCGATGCGAATGCTCAATGACTCCGATCACAAATTGTTTGTAAAGAAACTTGTTCGATACTTTAAACCGTCTTCCAACAGCTTTTGTCGCGTGGAACTTGCGACCAACGCGACATTGGCACGCGAAGCTACACTGGCTGGATGTGACCTGATGAACTTTCTAATTGATTGCCAAGAAGCGGAGGCGACGAAGCTGCTTAATGAGCTGGTCGCCGATATCGCCCACCATGTCATAGCAATCAAGACCAGGCAGACTGCACACGACTGTTTATTTTCACCGCGACAAATGTCCGCGACTTGTTGTCAAAAGTACTTCCTGTTTCTCGGCCAGCTCAGTCATTCGGCCAAGGGAATGATGGCGCTCAAGAATTATGATTTACTCGACACAATGCAAGACCTCGCCATCACCACTAACCATGATTGTTATATCAAGCTTATTGTCTCGAGCTTGGATTATTCACGCGACGGTCCAAATCGCAAAGTGCTTACCAAAATCACGTCAGATGCTAAATCTGAAGCAACCCGACTATACGCCACCAGATTCTTACGACTTATCGTACGCGCCAAAAGGACCGACGCTTATTCCTGGATTATCTCAGTGTTGACCGGCAGACTCGTGGATAGCAGTAAAGCCGTTGCTCTCGCGGCACTTGAGACGCTTTATGAGAGTTGCGAGGAAATGCAGTATTTGGAAGCGCTTCTGCAGCAAGTTAACAATAATAAGGACACTCTGAAGTGGCTTGATAATTTAGGCGATCATGGATACTTGTTAAAGGTTCGATTGTATTCGTTAAGATCGGGATTCTCAAGTTTGTCTTATCCACTGGAGGAACTGGAAAAGTGGATCAAGAGTGGTGGATTCGCTGAACGTTATGTCGGCTTGGTCGAGGCAGAAATTCACGATTCACTTACGAGAAGACAGAGAGCTGAAAATGGCAATTATATCAGACGAACGAGTAACATGACGTTTGAGAAGGCAAAGGACGTTTTTGTTGCGCCTCATTTGATTGGCCAGTTTGTACAGCACGATCTGGGAATGCAGTTGCTTTTACGCAGAAATGTTATTCAACGATTTACCAGAGTTGTGCAGAGGTTTAAGATTGAGTACGTGAATGACAGTGAGGAAGGAATAGGTGCGGCATTCATTCATATTATTTTTGTAGTTAGAGTTTAAACAAATGTTATTTTAAATTGAAATGAATTAGTTTTGATAATTTAAATATAAAAGAAAACTTGGATTGTCTAAAAATGTGAAATTATTAAGTAATAAAGTAACACAAATATAACATATATAATATAAAAAAATTTTTTTTAAATAACACGAATAGTACAAATGTTGATCTCCGAGTATATAAAGTAAAGTCGTAGGAATTTAAAAGCTCTAAAATGTTTATAATTAAATACCAAAGAATAATAATTATATCAAATGTTGATAGTTATATTGAAATTTAAAAAATAAGTAAATTAATATAAATTTTACAATAATCGTAATTCATGCTCAGTAGGAGGAACGTCAATCTACTCGACAGGCACAGTAGCTGGAAGTACCGAAGATTCCTGTTTGCTATCCGGCGACTGTGAAGTTGACGATGGCACAGAATCGACTCGTTTACAGACCATCATTGATTCTGAGGTAATGGACACAAAATCACCGCCTCAAAAGAAAGAGTCTCTAAGCGAAGTACGCCGCAAATTCAGTCTCGACGATTCGCGACGAACAACTCCCGAAAGAAGTTGGAAAATGGAGCCGGAACCAGAATTCCTTATGTCGTTAAATTCAAATCTCGATGTAGCTTTAGTTAAAGTAAAGGCAGCACTTTGGTTGTTGGGACACGTTGGAACATCGATGATTGGAGTTGAGCACTTGAATAATCTGGGAATCATTGAACTAATGACAAACATGGCCGAGTCTTGTCCTTACTATTCGGTTCGAGCCACGGCGATGTATGCGTTGAGTCTTATTGCCACAACGCGAAACGGCGCGGATGCACTCACTGCACTCGATTGGCCCTGTGTTCGACGTTTGAGGGGCGATCATTGGCAGTTCGTTCAGTTCACGACGAATCCCTGTCCCACACCAAGTCCAAGTCCCGTACAACGTCATCATCGTAGTCTCAGCGATGGCAAACCAGAACTTCCGGAACCTATTGCGCGTAGAACAAGAAATAGATCGGAAAGTGCAGCGACGGATTTTGAGTCTAGAAAATATGCTCTTTTGTAAGTATATTTTAACCATATATATGTTTTAAAGGAATAAATAAATATTTGCCATGTCAGAGAGTTATAATAAATAATAATTAAGTATTTATTAACTAGGATTTTTTATTAACATAATAAATATCTTATACCGCTTCTTTACATTCAGAATTCGTATTATTATAAACGATGACAAACTTGAATTTTCGATGTAATAATCAGAGATTTAAAAGAAGAAAACAAATTTTGTACAGAACTGAATATTCAATTTTTCATAGTACATTATATACAAATGTGATTAATTAAACACAAGTAACTCCTAAACTTATAATATTCAATTGTTACATGTATATAAATAAATAACATTACATAAATGTTACTATAAAATCGTAATAGCAATATACTTATAAAGAGAGTACTGTTAATACACACATATACCTAAACAGTGACAAAGTTATTTTTTTTACAATTAGTAAATTATTTTCAAAAAATATGTATATTTGGCTTATTTTTGTTGAATTATTTTATTTTTCTTATTACTTAACAGTGTATGTTAACATTTTAACATATTAATTCGGTATAATATGTTCAAATATAAATATTTTTTTTAAACAAACATACTATACAAATTCAGAACATACCATTTATGTATTTATGTATATATATCAAAGCATTCTCACATTGTAATTTAATTAAATTGTACAAAGTTTATTTTACATTATATTTACTTAATTGTTAGAAATATGTATTATTTTATATAAAATATTATTATTTAATTAAAACTAATATAAATATTTGTATTCAAGCATATACGTGTGTGTATTCAATATATATTATATATTTATGTATATTCAATTTAGGGAAAGAGGTGAAACACCAAGTCCTGGATCGAGTATTCATAGATTAAGTCAACAAGATGCAGAAGGATATGCGAAACTTCGAAGATTGCAGCGTCATCGGAGACCAAGTTTTTCACAAAGTAGTTTAGAAGTAAGAATTAATTCATTTTTATATTTTATTACTCATTTTAAATATAATTAACAATTAAAATTGTATTGTTTTAATAGTACCAGATTGAAATATAAAACTAAATCGATTCTAATTTCTTATTTCTCAATTTTAATAAATTAATTTCGAATATAAGAATTGTTTTAATTTATAATATTTTGACATATTTCTATATATTATTAATATAATATATTTAAATATAATATAAATTGCAACATAAATTTAACGCAAAATATTTGTTACAGATGTATAGTTTGGACGGAAGATTGTCATTACAAAGTCTTTCGGAGTTTGAATCTTCGCGTAGCTGTATTGTGGATAATGCAGTAACTTCGACACCGCCATTACCACTCGAACACGATGACAGTGATGTTTATTACATGGGTATATGTCTTCCGAAAAAATTGACTACCATTTTTCCGAGTCAAACCCAACAATCGTTCACACTATCCGTCACTGAAGAAAAATCAAAATCCAACAATGATACTTCAATCGATTTACTTGAAGATTCTTGTTTGGAATATGACGAAGAAGCGCATGCTCGTATCTGCTTGATTTGTCATAATGAGAAATTTCGAAAGCAGGAATTATGGGATGCAGAAGATGTTAATATCAATAAGTATGTTGTTTTTTGAAATTTAATGTTCGTACAATTAATTATATAAAGTTAATTAAAATAAAAGCTAATACATTTTCTTTCTATTGTAGAGAAATATTGAAACATACACAGCGCTTATCAAATCCATATTTATATCGTCACAGTCGACAAGTTTTACTTAGGCTACGACAACGGTATCCGGAAAAGTTTCAAGTAAGTATTTATTATGTACAATATTATTTTAATTATTTATGGTTTCTTAATGTCTTTTAAGATAAAAAACAAGAAAATATAATTAAAAGTTTCTTACAAATAATAAATGTTTATAATTATTTTCAGGATGCCTGTCTTTTTTCTGAAGTAGCTTGGCGATTAGGAAATAACAATTACAGACTCTTAGCTCGAAGATTTCTACAGGAATTATTTTTAGATTCAAACTTTGACTCGGTTTGTATATTTATTATTAATACGAATTTCTGTTGAAATACAAATAATAATTATAATCAACTTTAATTAAAAAAAGTATACATTAAGTCTAAATAAAATTAAATTCATAATTATTACATATTTGGCAAACCATTTTAATTAAATTATGATAAAATAGATGTTAATGATAAAAATTATGAATTAATCAAAGAATATATGAGAAACGATGATGGAGTAAATATGTTTTCAGATGTATAATGAACCATTACAATTGTTGAACATAACCGAAGAAGAGAAGAAAGCAAGTGAACAAATTTTGTCGATTCTGAGCTCGGCTTTGTACGAGCCGAGCTCAGAAGGGGCTAACGATGACGATAAAGAATCAAAGAAGAATGGCGTGGACGTGAAATTAAATGGACGAATGAACAATCTTAATATACCAGGAATGGATGAACTGGGAATTGTGACTGAAGAGATGAGTGGCGAGACACACAGTATGGAATCTCAAAGTAATGTGGTATTGACGTCGAGCACACCGCTCAACGATCAGCAACGACCAACTACCGATGAAAAGATCATTGCCGAGATTTTGAAGCCCGAAGAACGAATGCGATTGTCACGAAATTCCGACAAAATATTTAAAACGACCGAAAAAAACACTGCCATAAGCCTTGATTAATATTCCTCTATCATTGGACATAGTGTACATATATTTTTTTAAATAATAGTTATGATAAAAATAAAAATAATTTACACTGCCAGAAAACAAAAAAGAATAACAATTGTTTCTTTGTATATTTTGCGACATTTTTGCGTACTCTTTTATTTTTTATTAATAAAGGATAATGTACATAGAGGTTGTCAACTAGATAAACAAACATGCATCTTGATAAATTCAACGTATATTTATATAATTAGAAAGAATTATATACATTATAATAATTATAATAATTAAGATTCTTCCATAAAGATAAGACTTTATTGCTGAAAAAACATGTCTTAATTTTGTTGTTTCTTTTACGAAAAGAAGAACTTGCCACATGAAACACTTTTAAATTCTATATATATATATATTATATTGCGCGAATATCATTACGTCTTATATACACACGTGAGAGTATATGTATATATTTTTTTTTATATTATATATATATTTACAATATATCGAATTATTATTTTCAAAGTAACGATTCAAGGCGGAAAATTGGTATCTCGTAAAATTTGTTTGTTCCTTTTTCATTCTTACTTTGAATCATTTTTCTTTCAATCTTTTTTCCCTCTATAGATTATTACTTTATCCGGCATTTCGCAGAGTAACAATTTAAAAAATATAGCCGATTCTTATTGCGCATTTTGGGTTTTGTTTTGTTTTTGTTTTTTCTTTTTTTATTTTTTTTCCATTTGTTAGCAATTCGATGTACAATTAAATTTGTTAAAATAAGAAGAACAAAGTATGACCTGTGGATTTTCTGTGTCGTCTATGAGTCATCGCGATTCGTAGATTCGTCACTGGTTATTAAAATATAATTGACGCGTTATTATATAATAATAAACGTGATGAAATGTGTTCAAAGTTGCTCGTCGCTCGGAGCAGACATAGGATTCCGATGGGTTTGTATTTGGGTTCTAGTTGGAGAAGCACCGCTCACGACAGCCGTCTTGTGTTGCGCTGCTAGACACTGTTGTATTTGTTGCAATTGCACAGGCTTCACGACTGCTCTCTGCAACTATTTTACTTCTTATTAACTTCTATCTTTGTCTTCATATTTATCTTATTTCAATGTATATCAATTTTATTTGTATTTTAGGACAAACTCCAATCTTCAAATTATTTGAATTCCTTTTAAAGATAGTAATCTAGAGTAAAACTTTGTTATAGTTGTAATAATTATCGTAGGACTGCTTAATTTATTCATAAAGTAATTATTTCTTTTTTTTTTTTAATTTTTTCATCGATCATTTAATATTTTGGATTTTGTTATTTCGATAACTTTATTAGGCAAATTTTCTTATAAAAAAAAGAAAATCTTTATATCCTTAGTTAAATTCGGAAAATCAAAAGCAATTATGATTATTTTGATGCCTTTTGCGTTTTTCTTGTAAAAAAATACCGTTAATGATAACCAAACAGGATGCAGTTGCTATAAATATACATAAATGAAAAGTTTGAAGCGTTGAAAGAAAAAATTTAACTGAAAGTAATGATAAAAGTTTATTGGAAAATATAAAACAAGTTCATAATACATTTGGAATCAACAAAACAATGAAAAAAAGTGATATAAAATTGTTAATTACAAGCTTTAAAAAATATATATAATTTCATTAACTCCCAGTTGTTCGCTGAATGATCTATGTACACGATTGCTCGATCATTATGATCCTTTCTTAGTTCTACTCACTTGCTGTTGCGATAAACTCGTAATTCCAAGACCTTGATTTTGTTGACTGCATTGACCTGTGGAAGTAGATCTCGTATGTAAAGATTTTGTAAAGAGAGTTTGTTTGTTAGCAGGTACGCTTGGTGAGGAAGTTGCTGCTTGTGTTGCCATCAGCATGGGTTTATTTGCAGCTACACAAAACAAACATAATTCAATGCGTATACATTGTCCTTAAAGTCAACCTTTTGTGACATATTATTCCCTTATATCGTAAATTTATTATTTTAACAAATAATTACATGTTTTTTGTTTGAATTGTACAACAATATTAACTGTATTAGGTTATTTAGTAAGCAAAAACTGATGATCACGATTATGAACATTATTAAATACAAACTTTATTTACACAAACGATCATTATCTTAGTTACTTATGCATTTTAAGAAACTTATACAATATTATTTAAATTAACGTGATTACAATTTTAAATTATTAGTATCACTTTTTCTGGACTAAAATTGTATGTACAATTTTAATAATCCCTTATTTGTTAAAAAACAACTGCTGAAGTGTTAATATAAAAAAGTTAGTCACAATAAGGTCAACACTTTACTAAATTACATTTAATTATTTTTTATTAGAATTAAAATAATCCAATGAGAAGATATCTTCTTAAATATAAACTTTTTAGAGCCTAAATATTCAAATTAAAGTTGTTAGAAGAAAACATATATTTATATTAACCGTTTGATGAGCGCTTGAGCTTGTTTACATATAATTCTGTATACATTTCGCGACGTTCGATCATCAAACGGTTAAGTAACTTGAATCTTTCTGACTGGATCATTTTTTATTACATTTTAACTTTATTAAATTGCAGCAAAATACTTACCCATAATTGGTGTTAAGACTTGCTTATTGCCAGAAAGTATTAACTGACTGGCTGTTACAGTTTTAGCAACGGTTACTAATTGGTTTGGTAGAACTGTAGGCTTTGCTTGACTTGACTGAACTTGTCGAGTCATCTGATTAAGTCGTGACCTTTGTGTTCCAACAAGCTATTTATCAATAAAAAAAATGCATGTCATTAGTTGGTCAATGTTAAAACTCATGTATACACATTTTTTATTCATTCTACTGAATCTCATTTTTCATTGTACTAAACGTACCTGTGACAACGCAACATTAGTGTTGCGAATATTTTGCTGAGGTATGCTTTTGACCGTGGGTGGTATTATTTGAGCTAAAATCAAAATAATTTATTTATTCATTCACCCTTCTATAAGAAAAAAAAGGTTACTTTTTTTATCTAAGCCTTTAAGGCCAAGTCTTAGTCTTGATTACCGACATTCCAGATTTCTTAAATTATAATTTAATGAATAATACAAATTAATTTTAAAGACCAAGGCGAGATGTTCTCCCTTTTTTTACTTACTTTAATCAATACAAAATCTTATTTAATCATTTATTTTTACTTTATAATGATTTCTAGTTTTTGAAGTGGAGAAAAACGAAAAAAATCATTATAATTTAAAAATTACTAACAAAAAAATATTGTTTGTAGCTTAAAAGTTTCTCCCAAAATTACAGTATCTCGTTTCTGTTGATTTATACTTATTTGTTTAATAATATTATTTGTATAACAAAAGACATTAACTCCGGTGCAGCAGACTTAATATATCGCCTTAATAGTATATTATGTAATAAGAGAGGTGAAATCGGGAATCCGTTTTCCCGAGCGGATTTTACAAGCCAAGCCGAAGGCGAGGTTTGTAATCGCGAAGGAAACGGAAAATGTGCAAGATACACTATTCTGATAAATTTGAAAGAAAAAATAGAGAGGCATTGCCGATTTGAATCGTATCAGATAGCTACACTCATCTGCAGCCCATGAATCAAATCTCACCTTCGTCTAGAATCGATAATTTTTCTCCCTAGTTGTAGAATATATTAATTTTATATAACTTTTAATTTCATATTAAAATTGTTACAAATTATTTGTAAACTTACCGATAGGCAATGATAAATGCGTATTGGCAGGATTTGCTATTACTACTGTAGGCGTGCTTCCAGCTATAGCTGTAGTAACAACAGTGGCAGCAACCATCTGAAAATGAATATGCAATATTCAATTTACACTGCAAAAGAAGCAACTTTTTATTTGACTTAACAAAATCAGAAAAAATATTGTAATATTAAGTTTTATGTTGTCTATACTATAAATTTAATTACAATAAAATATTATATTTCTTTTGTTTATATCAAATATTAAATTTCTCTGTTTCTGGAAAATCGAATTATAAAATTATTATGGTTAATTGTATTAAATTATAATGTGGTAAAGAAGCATGAATAGCATGAAGCATTGTAGTCATTGGATAAAAAATGTTTAAGTGAGACACTAACACTAGATACTGTGGTGCACGTATTGGTTGCCGATGATATGGGTAAAGAAACAATGACTCCCGTTGGTGCGACTGAACCTGTCGCAGCTGACACGTTCAGCGACATCGTAATGGGTTGCGACAACCCAGGAAATGATACCTAGTGTATACAAACTGAATTAGTAGTGCCACTATCAACAAACAACTCAATCTCTTTTTATTTACAATTATTTTACTTCACAAAATTTTCATTATACTAATATTTAATATCGACGCATCTTACGTAAAAGGGTACATTTCATTTTTTTAAAGGATATATTTCTTGTTAAAAATATAGGAGATGTATCCTTTTGTACAAAAAATTTGAAATGTAACTTTTTATGTAAGAAGTGCCGATATATTTGACACTTTTTTATAATTTTACGTTGAAATTAAAAGAACATATAAATACAGTCACAGTATTATATCAAATAATATAAGAAAGGAAAAAACAAAGTACACATGTTTAAAAATTAAATTCGTTTGTACACACAAAACAAACAGTGAAAAAATAATTTACAAAAAATAATGTGATGATGAAAACAGGACAACACAAAGTTTAACTTTGGAGCATATTATAATAAGCAATAATATCATTATTACAATAATTCTTCAATTCATTTATTGAGGAACATAATTAATTAATTGATAATTGTAATTTTCTTAAAATAATGATTTGCACTTAAAAATACATATACAATAAGTTCTAGAAATTACTTCAAAATCATATCGACGACGTTTTATTGTACAAAAGAATACATCTCTTGTAGAAAATATAGATGGTGTATATTTTGTATAAACAATTTGAGATGTAACCTTTTACGTAAGAAGTGTTGATATATGATTTTAAAATATTTTATCATTAAAATATATTCATATCAAGTAATATGAAGTTGAAGAATCATATCGTTCTAAGAATGTGAATAACCATGTGATGGACATGTAATTGTATTAATGATTATAAGCATGTCAATGAAAAATTTTGAAGAAATTCTATATTTTTTCTATTTAAATTGCTAAAAACAGAATAAAAAAGCAAACGCAATAAAAGAACATGAATGAATTCGTTACCTGTACATTTTGAAGACCATTGATAGAATTGGGTAAACTTGTAAGATTAATGCCTTGTAAATTAACATTAGCTGGTGGTGGACTTGTAATTTGTCCGGAAGATTGGTTGGCTTGATTTGAGGAAGCAGTAAGCCTTTCTAACAGTGAAGATGCTGAGTTTATACCCTGCATTTGATTATCTGTTGATGGCGTTCCTGCAAAATTAAACATTCAATGTTAAAATACTACATATTTTATAAATAAATCAATAAAGTGTTGGGTAATAATTTTTATTTGATTCAACACAAATAAGCAAAAGAAACATTTCAATCTACCAGCTAAAATTGCAGATAACCCAGGCATTGCCAAACCCAAAGTGGAGGTCGAGTCTCGAACTCCAGTCAGTCTTAAAGCGGTTGCTTTTATCGGTTGCTGCTTACCAGCTAATTGTCCCGTAAGAGCAGAACCA
Source organism: Gryon sp. ZL-2020 (assembly GCA_022817425.1). NCBI lineage: Eukaryota > Metazoa > Arthropoda > Insecta > Hymenoptera > Scelionidae > Gryon > Gryon sp. ZL-2020. The sequence goes on along the minus strand of JABFPJ010000955.1, from coordinate 6,582 downwards.
AAATTTACTCTCACCTATTCAAATAAGAATTGAAATTATATTATGTGTTTAATAAAAATAATTGATACAATGATATTTTGTTTAATTGAATATCAAAAGTAATAAGAAAAAACATTTACTTGTCCCGTTGTAGTTGGTACGGTGAATACATTTGCATGATTAATGACTCGGGGTGAAACGTTAGCAGTATTCATAGGAATCCTCCTTGGTTGAGCCTTTTGCTGGGCCAAATTTGCTGACGTGCTGTTTAATAAACTAAGAATCGCCGCATTGTTTTGTTTATTTGTTGTTTGAACAGTAGTATTAAGCGCCGCGGCTGCTGCTGCATTAGCTAAATAAATCAATTTATTATTATGTAGAAATATTTGAATAAGATATATCATTTGATTTCGTTTAAAAGTTGTTAATTAAAATGTTTATTTGAATAATATTTTAACGAATATACAATACCTGCAGCCTGTTGTTCAAACTGTTGAGCAGAATTCATTAAAGAAGTAACAAGATCATTAATTTTAGCATTTGTCGAGTGTTTTTTGAACGACGATTCACTAGACACTTGACTGCTGTTTGCATCAGTGACACTGTTCTGCGTACCAGCTTGCAACTGTGCTTGCTATAAATACAATACATATATCATATAAAGAACATGAAATATCAAGAAACACGTATTTAATTTTGAATGAACTAACCAATACAGGTACGTTTGACGTAGAAATATTGTTAGCAGTGACAGCTGATTTTTGCGGAAACAACATAATTCCTGGTCCATTGTACGTATTAGTATCAGTAACGGCAATTGTGGAAGCATCTACTTGGGCATTCACAGTCGCATTAGCTGCACCGTTTGCCAAAGTCTGTCCAGTATTTACCACTGGTACTTCGGCAGCTATACTTTGCGCTATGTTCGTAGTATCCAAACATGGTAAATTTACTTGCGCTGACGTAGATGTTCGACTTTGACTTACAGCGGGTGCACTCAATTGTCCTTGAAGTCGTGAAATATTCTACCAAAATAATACAATTTATTAACAACTTGCTTTTCACTTTGACAACCCGTTTACAGTGAATTTTGTCTAATGTTTAAAATAAAAACAAATACGTACATAAGTAATATGAAATAAAGAGAAACAAACAAGAATAGACAAAATTCGTGTGTAAAATGGTTTTCGAATGATATCACTTACAAGACAATCATGCAAATTTTTGTAATAATTAATTTGATCAACCTGTTGTACAACTTGCGACTGAGCCTGTTGCATTTGAGCCAACTGCGCTTGTGCCTAAAATTATAATTATTTTCGTTTTTATATACAGTTTCAGGATATACAATTGTTCGAATTAGCAGAAAGAATTAATGAATATATTAATTAAATCTGATTTTAATTTGATTCAAAAAAATATAATACTAACTTGTTGTTGAGCTCGCTGCATTCCAGGAGTACAAGTTATCCGAGGAGGCTGTCCGGGAACGAGATGTTTCATTCGTACATTTTTACGACCTTCTTCGGTAAAGATTTCAGTGAATTGCTGAACATAATGATTAGCTTGTGCTCTAGTACCTAAAGAAAACCTAGAATAAAAGGAACCAATAATGAACATAAGTTAAACATATGTAAAATGCATTAAGATAAATTGAATATTTATGTGATTTGAATTCAAAATGTGTACCTGCAGGATGAGCCATTCTGTTCACCCTCTCTGTAATCTCTGTCGACATATAGTTCACCTAAATACTCTAAAGTGGAAGGCCTTTGAAAGATTGACAACTTTATATGATACACACGACCTTGTCCTCTTTCTGTTTCCAATATATAATCTTCTATAAGTTGTGGCGAACAGTCTTTAGTATCCCTCGGTCGTTCGTATGCTTTTGCATATCTACAACAATAACATTATTAACTTTCATTCTCAAAGATCTATTACTTATATTATTGATTGTAATCAATTGCAATCATTCTTTAAATGTATTCAATGCATGTCAAATAATGTACCTCATGACATCTATAGGTGAAATCGGTAGAGAAAGAGGTGTATTAATAACACAAGGCGCTGGACAGGCAGTGGAAATCGGTGCGCCTCTTTTATTTCGCAATTTTTGCATAAGTTCGGAAATAGTGACACCCTCTGGCTGAGATATTTGTTCCAATTTCCTCTTACGATTGACCGTAACCTAAAAGCAGATATTGATTTCAATGATTTAGATTAAAATGAAATTTGTTTTAATTAAAAAAGTACAATTATTTTAAATCATAAGGAAAAAATATAAATATACCTGAGAGAATTTACGAGCTTGACGAATTAGTTGATGATCAGTGAGTAAAGTTTTTGACTGCTGGATTCGTGTAGTCGCTAAACTAGGTATAGGATTTGGATCTAGACAAAGCGGACCTTGAGTCGCAGCTACCAAATGTGATTCTAACATCAACCTCTCCTCGTGACTCCATTCTCCGTCACTCGTTAACGTTGATACGTCTGACAATACGCTCTGTAAAAAGAGAACAAAGTATATATAATTAACTTTGTTAATTTAACTTTACAAATAAGAGAAAGTTAAATAAGAAATTATGGATGTAATTGATGTGATATAATACCTGAGTAGTTGGTTTCAAAAGTACATGATGGATATCGGACTTATTTTGTGACGAAGCTTTACGATAATCTCGAACCTCGGCAATAATACATCCGTCATAAAAGAGATGCGAATAATCGGTTTCAAGCTGCTCAGCCAGCGCCGCTGGCAAGTGACCATTATCTATGCAAGACAAAAGTTCGCCCTGTTCGTAACCCATGAGTTGGGTTTCTGACAGTATTGCATTTTTGTCATACTGATTCCCTTTATGACTATAAAATAAAATAACAATATTGTTCAGTGGACAACTTTCAAACATTCTTTTCCAGATTGTGATTGTCGTATTGTCAATTTACCTATTTCTTACACCTAATGAGTATCCTTTGTTACCGGCATACAAATTAACTATCAATGTATGTAAGTTTTCTTTTTGTACTAGCCGACCAAGAAGATCACACTCACTTTCAAGATTGTTCTGTAAAGTGTTATAATCCATGTTAAAATTATAAATCAAGTTAATGAATTGTCAATAAAAGTAATTCAAAAGCAACTATCAATAACAACAGTAAGCTGATTGTTTACCAAAACGGAATCTGGAGTTGCGTGTGGTAACTTCGATAATTCTTCAATGTACAATCGAGTGAGCTTCAAATGTATACTTTGTTTAGAATAAGTTTGTTCTTTTTTCATTGATTTTAACATCACATCCGATGTTACATCAGAGGAATCCTGATTTAATTCAGCCCACTGTTTGCTTGTTCTCTCGATCAGAATCTGTCAACAAATGATTTCTTCTTTAGAAATAATAAATAGTAATATGTTTGTAAGACAAATACAATTTAAATAATTTGAATTTGTATAAGTGAATTTTTTATTTAAATATTAAAAACCAAATTAATTTAATCTGTTTAGAAGTATTGCTGTTTATAGACACATTATTTATGTATAATAAGAAATATTTTTACACAAATACAAAAAATAAATAAGAATATTAAAATTGATTGATTTAGATAAGCAAAGGTACATGAAAAACAATATCTTTTTTCACTCAAAAAGAAGACATAAAATATTAATTGTTAAAATATCAAGTTAAAATAATTTAAACTTGTAATATAGATATTTAGATAATACATGTTTTTTGAATAAACATGTATTATCTAAATTTTTGAAAGGGTTAAAGAATAAATATTAAAAAACATCTGAAAAGTCAGGTAATATTAATAATAATCCATTAAATAATAATATGCATTTTTATTTATTTAAATGATCATAAATCTGATGAAAAATTTATATTTTCCTGCATTTATTTTTTTTTTTTTTTAATAAAAAGTACATGCAAATGTAACTGCTAAATCTGAATTGCATAAATTCACCTGAGCTTGAGAACAAGCTTCTTCCAAACTAGTTACTCTGCCAATCATTGTGTGGTTTGATGATCAACAACGCATACTGTCATAACTTAACCAACAGCTGATTCGTCACATTCTGCAAAAAGAAAACAATATCTACATTCAAATAAACTTCACTAATGATTATGCATGCTGACTTTCAATCAATCAATAACAATAATAAGCACCAATCAAAACAAAAAATCCAAATCATAAACTTAAACAACAATTTAATCGAATCTAAATTGTAAAAACTTGACAGGACCCGCAAAATGGGAAGAAAATACAAGAAAACTTAACACTAATATAAAGATTAAGATAATTGTACTTATTAAATAATGTACACTGTGAAAAATGCGATTAAATTAACGGAACAAAAAAACGTAAACAAGTGGTGAATGCATGTGTGATTTGCGAAAAAAACATATTGACGAGACCATATCTGAATTCTATCTCGTCATCATGCGAATCACTGAAACATCGAGACAAAATGCACGGGGGCATAATTTGAAACTATGATCTGAATGTGAAAGATATAATTGGAATGGTTGGACGCAAACAAGTTGTAAGATTGTAAACTGATTGTTGAGTTGCGAAGAAGTGATTGTTGGGTTTGGAGTATTCTGGCTGGCTGTGCTATGTGATATATAACATAACCTCGCGGAGCGAAAGTGGCCGCTCGAGATCGCGCATCGAACGATTGTTTGTTTACAGTGAAAAGCTGATGATTAACGCCGATCGGCGGTTACCTCGCGCACGTCCCACTCAGAGCACTCAACTTTTGTTTGTTATAAATCGCTGCTGGCTGTGCACGTTCGTTACAAATGTCATTTTAGAGCATCCTGTAACCTATTATACAAACAGCACGGAATAGCACGACAAAACCAACCAACACAACAGACGGTGTGAGAGTGTGTATCAAGTGCTGTGAAGCGCGCACATGTATTTCTTACCCGTCAGACAGACGAGAGACCCAGTCATGTCACAAATCAAGCCATTCGAAGCCAAACGCTTGAACTTTGCAACAAAACACGTTCCTAAATACACGTCTTTCATCTTTCTTACACTTCATTGTAGTCGCTACACATTTTCCAATATCTTTTTCTATTAGTTTTTTTTATTTATTATTAAAAAAAACGATACAAATTGTATTTCTCTTACAAGTTCATCGAAAACTTCTTCAAAAGTGCGATTAAAACAGCACTTTCTCTTCCTTGGGAAAGAAAGTATTATTTATTTCTTAAATGACGTAATTAATAGAAATTTGTTATTCCCTCTCTAGGGAGAGAAAGTATCACTTTTATCTCACTTTTCGATAAAGGAATAGTATATTACGTATTAAGGGCGTTTTCGAGATGCGTGCAGAGTGCTTTTCATACCTAGGCAATAATTAGTATATTTTGCACCAAGGGAAATGAAAAAGAAAATTCGCCACCGAGTGCGAAGTTTACAATCCGAGCCGAAGGCGAGATTTGTAATCGCACGAGGAGATATTATTTGCCACAAGGGAACAGAAAATGCAGTTTTTTTTAAAACCCCCTAGAGATGGAAACTGCATTTTCTGTAACCGTGTGGCGAAAATGTAGTTTCTTTAAAACTCCCTAGACATAGAAACTGCATTTTTTGTCATCGTTTGGCGAAAAAGAATTACCGTTAATCTCCCATTATGCAAACGATATTTTTCGTTATAAGGGAACAGAAAATGCAGTTTATCGAAAACTCCCGTGGAAAAGAAACTGCGTTTTTTGTTTACGTGTGACGAAAAGACTTCTTCCCCGAAAAGTGGGATGAAAGTAGCCCTTTCTTTCCCTAGGAGGACAAGCAACTTTCTATCCCTAGAGAGAGAAAGTAATCTTTTATTACGTCATTTAAGGGATGAAAATATTGTTTCTTCCGAGGCAGAGAAAGTGCTACTTTCGTCTTAAATTTGAGGGAAGAAAAGATGTGTTATCAATGAACGTATGAGAAAAATGGCATTTTCCCTAATTTATAACGAAATATACTATAAATTGTCTTTTTTTATTTAACTAAAAATCTGAGATGAGTTAAGAGGATGTCAATTACCGACGTTACCGACATTACAGATTTATCAAATAAAATTTGTCTGTAACAAAACTATAGTTTTTAAAGAGCACAGTCCAATTTTTTCCTTTTTGTTACACATTTTCCGATTAAAATGAGGTTTTGTTAACTATTATTTACAAAAAGTTACCCGTACTTTTCGAAGTGACAGTAAAAACGGCGGGTAAGTTTTCGTTAAAATAGAGTTATATAAAAGAATAAAACCAACATAAATAAATTCTCCCAATGTCAAAGAATCGGACTGTGCTAATAGAAATCCGGAATTGTTGTATATGACATTGTTAAGGTAAAGGCGAAGTTCTGCTGCCACGGAGTTAGTGTCTTTTGTTATATTAATAATATTTAACAATAAATTAGTATAAAACGACCAGAGCGCCATTCTTGGATTGTGGGAAAATATTTTAAGACATTTAACGTATTTTTTTAACAAGTAATTTTAATATAAGATGATTTTTACGTTTTTTCTCACTTCGTAAACGAAAAATCATTATATATTTTAAATAATATATTAAATAACATAATATATAAATCAAAACGTGTAAA
>JABFPJ010000954.1:0-30681 GCA_022817425.1 Gryon sp. ZL-2020 | reverse complement strand
AAGGAAAACTAAAAAAAAAAAAAAAAAAAAACATGTCATTTCTGAAAAATATTAATTGGAAAAAAGATTAATGTATATCCGTATCTTTAAAATAATAAATGTTCTAATATTTTTTTCTTGTTGATTTTATCATTATATTTTGTAATTTACACGATTTTTCAATTTTTTCATGAAATATATTACTCATGAATTTTTCATTTTTAATAAAATTTCTACGTTTACTTAAATGTTCATTTTTTATTTTGTATACAATTTCGATGTTGTTCACGAATTTTTGATGTTTTAATAAAATGTTAAAAATACATCTCAAAATATATTTTGTCAAGGTTACATATTATATATTTCGCACATATTTTTAATATTATTTCCAAATATAATTTTCATTATAAGGTAGATGATTCTCATTTCAAAATGTTTTTTCACGCAGCAAGACTACGACCCGCGCTTGTTCTAATAAACAATCAAAATAAAAACATAAATTAACTATTACTAATATAATATTAATTACATTAATAAATGTATAAGCATACGAACTATTGTTTATTTCTTTTAATTAATTACATCATAGTTTTTTTAACACGTTGCCGCTAAACCAGTTGTCTTTCCCCACTCCCGAATTTGAATTACCGCCAATACCGTCCATCCCTGTTCAATCCCCACCATTAAAGCAAGACAAGCCAATAGCCGGTGTCGCCCCCTCTTCTGGCTTTTGTCAAATAATAAAAGAGGCGCTTAAATCGAAAACCTTGGTTATTTGGTTTGTGGATTTACGTGACTGTTGTTGTTGTTCCCATCATCGTTTGCGTGTACTTTGTGGCAAATTTGTTGGCTTGGTCGAAACGTCGTTAAGTGTCGTGAGATGAAGTGTGTTAAAGAAATAGCACCGACAATGACCACGAGTGCGGTGAGCAAATCATCCACGGCCGCCGCAACGGACAAACAAAAGCCAAAGTACGGCAAAATAGTACTTACGTTGCAAAATTGTCTTTTGCCCGATGAAAAATTAACTCCCACCCCATCGAGTTTGGACGGCCTTGACGCCGAAACTGAAACTGACCTGCGGATTTTGGGGTGCGAACTTATACAAACCGCCGGAATTTTGCTCAAATTGCCTCAGGTTGGTACTCAAAATTCATACCTTCAATTCAAATTATCATTTAAAACAGCAACAAAGAACAAACAAAAAACATAATGTTTATGTTTATCGCGAACTCGTAAACCTAACCTCAAACTTGGTTTACGAGTTTGTGAGTGTTTTAAGATCTGGAATCCATTGAACTCTGGTTTCATTTTCGGGTAAAAAAAAAGCAAATGAAAACCCGGAATTTCGAATTTCGGTGTTTTACTTTAGAATTATATTTGATTCTTACGAGAAACAAGTTGATTTTTTGATTATATTAGCTTGTAAGTTTTTAGTGGATTTGTCTAATTTGTGTATCATTATATAGGGCGCTGACGTTTATGTCGAAACAAAGTCAAAAACAAGAAATGGCAAATGGATGGTAGCTAATGGAGCGAAACAGGGAGTTTTAACATGAACTATCTCTATAATTCATGGGGCAATTCATTTTGCCGATTGAGAAACGCGATTGAATTGTACTTAAGATTTTTCTTTCCAACAATCACAATTTTACAACACTTTTGTGCATTTTCAAATCTTATTAATTTCGATTAGATTAATTTGTGTTTTCAGGTAAATTAATCTACGAGGATGTGTGTGATTAAAGAGTTGAATTGCCAAGACACGAGGAAATAATGAAATTAATTTATGGAACTTGATTCAAGCGTTTACTAGGGTAACTATACCTAAACCAGCAAAAACCGGTATCAGTGTGTGTTCAACAACGATCAGGTTTTTTAAGTACAATTGACTGTTTTATTCCGCAAATTCTTTCAGATTCCTCATTTTTCATTGTATTGAAACAAAAAGAGAAAAAAAACTTGTTGAATGAATAATTTTAAGCCTTAGAACTACTTTAATAGACAGCTGGAATATAGTTTCAATGATGCTATTGTTGTTTTATATATGTTGCTTGAACTAGATTAGTGACAAAGCATAAAATTATTCATGCAATAATTGGATACATTTTTGTGCTCTAACTTTGTGAGACAGATTGAAATCATCTTAATTTAAGGGAATATTTGAAATTGATATATATATTTTTTCTTTTTTATAATCTCTAAGAGTTTTATTATTTAATAAATGAATACATTCAATTATTTTAATAATTGTGATTAATTTTGTATTAAACGTCAAATTAAATAATTCTTGGTATGTATATAAATGAAATTAAAATGAAAAACATTTATTAAAGTTATAATAAAGTTAACGATATATTTTACTTTCAAATAATAATAATTTAATTAAAATTAAATCAGATTCTCCTTTATGAGATGATTTTGGCTGTCACTGCTGTAATTTGTGTCGTACTTTATTTACTGATTGCGATACAATAATTTTCAGTTTATTTGACTTTACCTTTTCGAATAAACATTTATTTCTGTGGAAAGATAAATTATCAATACATCTTTTTATAATATATAGAATGAGTATGTTAATGTAAATAATTTACAGAGTATTAAATGTCAAATTTGTAAATTTTAATAATCATTAACGAGTAATCATAATATAACAAATTATATTCAAATTCATATAAAATTTTTTTATTCAATATTGAACAAACAATGTATTTGTATGAAAGGAAATGTTATGCAATTTTATAGAGAATTTATATCAAATATCAGTTTATTCATATAATGTAACAAGAATTGATTAAAATTACATAAAATTATTTTATATCACTGACATTTTATATAAAATTCATTATATAATTAATTCATTTTATATTTAGGATTTAAAAATGTTGAAAGTGAGAAGCATTTTTAAATTTTGATATTTATTAAAGTTATACAATATATTATACACATTGCAGTGTACTTATACACATTGTGTAACTAAACATAATGTATCAAAGCTGTAGTTATTTTATTTATAGATATTGGAAAACAGTTATTTTTAAATTATATTATTCATCATTGTTTATATATTACCGTAAATATAATATAATTATGTATAATAACATTACACAAAAATAATGTTACAATTTAAGTTTTCAATTGGCTTTTTAACTCAAATCCTTGAAGATAAATTTACCTGAAAATCTCATCTTTTATGTATTATATGTATTAAAAAATAGTTGATATAAAATAGAAAAGTGACTCAATATGAAAAAGTAACTTTGAACTGGATCATAAATGTTTATATTTTATAATTATTATTTTTATCTTAAAACATATTAATCGTTTTAATTACATAAGAAATGATATAAACATTTCGTAAAAGTGTTTCTTTGTTACAAACATTCCATTAACATAGAAAAACATCTTATATTCTATAGAAAGTTGAACATTTATATTTAAAGAAAGAAAGAAACCATTTCTTGGATTCCAGAATTAAGTTACACATAAGATTTTAGAAACAAAAGAATATACAAATAAATCAAATAAAATTGAAATTAAAACTGTATAAACTAAATTGTTTTTGGATTTTTTATATATTTTACAGGTTGCAATGGCAACTGCACAAGTACTGTTCCAACGGTTTTACTACAGCAAGTCTTTAGTGAGGCACAATATGGAAATTACAGCTATGAGTTGTATTTTATTAGGTAGTAAAATTGAAGAAGCTGTTCGACGAGTTCGAGATGTTATCAATGTGTTTCATCACATCAAACAAGTGACAAATCAAAAGTAAGTATTATAATATTTCAAAAAATTAGAAATACTTATTTAAAGAAAATTTAATGTTAATATCCATAAAAATAAAAAAAAAACTAATAATGAACTTTTATTTTTCTTTGTTTAGGCCAATAACTCCAGTAATTTTGGACCAAAACTATGTATCACTGAAGAACTCGGTTATCAAATCAGAAAGACGAGTCTTAAAAGAACTTGGATTTTGTGTGCACGTAAAACATCCGCACAAAATCATCGTAATGTACTTGCAAGTGCTTGGCTACGAGAAAAATCGTAACCTAATGCAATTGTGTTGGAATTACATGAACGACTCGTTACGTTCAGACGTGTTTCTTAGGCATCATCCCGAGACAATTGCCTGTGCCTGCATTTATTTGGGCGCACGTCAACTACAATTACCGCTGCCGAATAATCCGTCATGGTTTTCACTCTTTAATGTGACTGAAACCGAGATTCGCGATATTTGTCGTCGCATTTTGAGATTGTACGTGCGACCTCGAGTCAAGGCTGAAGTGCTTGAGAAAAAAGTTGAAGAATTACGACGACAGTACGAGGAAGCAAGAACGAAGACTCGAGCTAGTGAAGTTGATGGACACACACCAAGTCCAACGCAATCTAAACAACAAGCCATTTATGGTTTTATCAGTCGTAGTGAATCACAATCTATTCCAGAGAGAACTAAACGGTAATTGCTTTTTTTATTGAGCTTATGTATTCAAATATTTTGCTTCATTTTAAGTATTTTTTTAAATCAAATATGTATCAATCTATGTTACAGACGATCCAGAACGTCAAGTCCATCGCCAAGTCGCGACAATACAAAGCATTCCAAGAGAAAGAGACACAGTCGAAGCAGATCACGTAGTCCCAGTCGTAGTCGATCTCGTAAGCTGAAGAAGAGTTCGCATCGAGGCTCGAGTAGTCATAAGTCTTCGCGCAGTCGATACAGGTCACGAAGCAGATCGAGGGACCGAGATGTCGACAAGTCAAATAAACACAGAAACAAGCATAGGAGGCGTTCTTAGATATCATTTAGAAAAAACATGGAGCAAATGTTTTGTCTTTTATTTCATGGTTATTTTTTCTTATTTTGTATGTTCAAGTACAAAACCAATCTTTAGGTTCATTGTATACATCGCCTAACTTCACATCAAATAATGTCAAAGACTGCAAATCGTTGATTAAACGATATACGAGTGAAATGTTGGTTGAATGGAAATTAGTCTAAGTGTTTATATTAATCATCGTTGGGAAAATTTGTAGTGGTATTTTTTAGTTGAATTATGGTAATAATAAAAAATAATAATATCTTTAATTAATTGGATAACTTGTAATTAAAATCGAAGTTACATTTTCTTAACAAATATTAACAAAAATTAATGATATATTTCACAAGATAAAAATTTATCTGTGAATTTCATACATTTTAATCTACAAGTTTTTATTGGACTCTAAATTTTAACTCGAGAATCATGTGCATGCAACTGACAGAACAAAAATCAATGTATACTAAAAACAACACTTAGAATAATTTTTTATTCAATCTCAATAAATTTGTAAAACTTTTTAAACGAGCATTTTGATATATATGAATTATGGTACTTTTTTAAATCCTTTGGTCTGCGGTAGAATTTATTTGAATGTACCGACTGTAATTTGCTTTTTTTAATTATTGTTCGCGAAAGATGATGTATTGAGTAAATGAAAATTCTACCGCATAGCGATAATAAAATACCACGAATACTTTACAGTGTACATTTCGGAGTTAAGCGCTTGTATTTATGAAACACACAAATTGTACATAGTATATTTCATATGTAATTATTCTTATAAGACATAGAAAAAACAAAAAATAAACGGAAAATTGCGTTGTTCAAGTAAGATTTTTTATTGTATCGAAAAATCCTTTTGGCAGAGCTTTGTTACGTTCTACTTTAGTTATTCTTGAAAAATCCAAATTCTGAAGTTGCGGTAAAACTGTGATGATAAATGGCCGATACTCGGGAACCGAAGTCACCGGATTTCCATGTAAAGTCAATGTTCGTAACTTCTTTAGATTTTGCAGCTTTAAAATGCTTTGTAAGCTTGAGATGTTGTTCGAATGTAGATAAATTATTTTAAGATTCGGGAATTGAGTTATCGGCAAATCAATATTTGTTAAATTGTTAAAGGAAACATCCAGCCAGCTGAGTTGCGATGGTTTATGCAGTGTTGATCTCACGAGAACTTCCAAATCGTTCAATGATGTTAAGCAATTGTGACTCAACCACAATGATTCGGTAAGAAAAAGTTTCCTGGAAGACGTTTTTGGAAGTTTTCCAGTCCTCGTTGATTGTGGAGCTTTCACTGCTAAATCTCTAGTTTGATGTTTAATTTGAAAATAATATTAAATTATTTTTGTGTTTTTGTCAAAAAAGAAAGTTCATTTTTAATTTTATATAATTTATAATATACCGGAACAGTTGGAAGCATTTCGATAAGAAAAATCCACAGGAGGGCCGACAATTAATATCTCGTCTGCATGTCGATGATACGTTATGTATGGATTTTCATTTTTATCAGACATTTTATTATACTGTAAAATTAAAATTATTTTTATAAACCAAAAAAATAAGTTTGCGTATATTAAAATTATTTTATGACTTGAAGTTTCTCACAAGAAATTTATTTTTTTGAAGTTGTCAAAAAAGTAATGAGAAAAAAAAACAAAACAAGATTAAATTTAAACAAATTCTTGCACAAATCTGGAAAACCGGAAAATGTTAGGGAATATTTTTTAGCGGGAAAAGTCAAGGAAAAATGTGCATGACGGGGAAATAAAGCATTTCTTAAAGTAAAATGTTGGAAAGTGCAATATAGGGTTGAAAATTGAATTTTGACATTTTGCAAATTCTGTCAATTCAAAATCTAAAAAAATTTAACTATCGTTACCCTGTTGTCTAATAGATATTAAAATAATTAAACAAGATTTGGAAGAACAAATCTTTTTATTAAATCAATTTTATAATTTTTACAAATATCGTAACATATAATACTTTATTTAAGGTAGTAATTCAATTATTTATATAACGACTGACAATAACTTAAACTTCAACGATACATTTGAATTATTATCAGCCTTAAGTATAATATACATTGGTATTTTGGAAAAAATGATTTTTATATTTCTATTTTTAACAATACGGGATTTATACAAACAATTTTTTTTAAAGGAAGAAAAATATATTCTTAATGTATTATACTGATGTTATGTTAAAAATTGTTAAAATTGTCCAAATAAGTTTAAGACTTGAAAAAATGCTTACGATTCGATTAAAAAAAGAAGACATTGTGTCGATTTTTTGTGGAATTATCAAACAACCACGATGTTGTTCAATAATTTTAGCCAACAAAAAATTAAAAAATCAAAAGAAAAAAACGACACCGAAACATTTTATTGGCTAATAATAAATATCGATACAAATTTACTCAATTTTTAACAAATAAAACGATTTGTTAAAAATGGTCCCAAGTTTCTACGTTTATCTCGAATTCTCTCGCAATGAATCGTCTCAATCGTCTTCCGAATTAAACGACACTTTCGTTTTTCAACATAAAACGCAGAATCTCATAATTCTCACTCATTTTCCCCGATGAATAAATTTCCGTTTATCATCTCTCTAATCTAAATTCTAATGTCCGCGTATTATTACAATCGAAAGAAGAGATAAAAAGAAAAAGGAAAAACGAAAAAGAAATAAAAGTGTTTTATGAAAAGAGAATACTGAAAGACAAAATTGCAATGAGTAGACCCTTTTCGACAAAACAATCTCGTTCAATGAAGAACAACCTCTTGTTAGAATACAATTTCTGTACAAATAAGGCACTCGAGAGAACGTTACGCGAAACTTCTGTCCAGGTGCATATGTTCATTAAAATCTCAAAAAATAACATTATACTATACGTAAATACACACATATATATATATATATATACATATACATATATACACATACATACATATATATACGCATATGTATTTATATATAATAGACAAAGAGACGATCGGCTCTTGGTAGACAGAGTGATAAAAGATTGAAAAAAGTATATGAGTAAACAGTCATCAAATGTACAATAAATAACAAAGATATTATCGATGAGTTTAAAAACAAGAATTAAAAAAAAGAAGAAAAAAAGTAGATAAAAACGAAATAAAAAACAGTAACAGAAGAGAAGAAAAACAGCCACGCTACGCAACGCAGTACCTAGTATTTACACAAAATATCATATATCAAAATATAATACGCCCGTTTGTTAAAATCACGTTGTAATGACTTTGTCGTAAAGCTATTGCTTGGATGATGAGTGCGCGAGGGATGACTTTTGACTGTGTATGGGTATGTTTTCAATCGCAACATCAAACTTCGTCCGCGGCGAGGTTTTCCTTTTCAGGATTCGGCGAGGATGTCTTTTTATTTCTCTCCTCGTCGTTGTTGAGCTTCACTTCAAGTGCCGCTTCGAGCACCCGAATTCGTCCCTCGTGCTTTACAATCATCGCCTTCAACTTTCTAATCTCTTCTGCGAACTCTTTCATTTTATCCTCCTGCAAAACGCAAATTTTTTCCAATTATTACATTCAAATTGCTATTTGTACTTCATTAAAGCAGAATATTTGTTTACTGAATTTATCTCATGATTTCATATTCAATGAAGTAATTAAAATTACGTTAATTTAAATGATGATATTCAAATGATTTCCATTGACTGGAAAATAATAATAATTCGATTCATTACTACAGGCGCAGACAAAATTTCATCAACTAACATGAAAATGCGTTAACGTATTTAAAGTAACATTAATGGGACACGAGTGTAAATGAACAAAGCACTTTGCTTTATGATGCGTAAACGCGTAAAATTGAACGACTCGGTAGTTGAAATTCGATTAAAAACCGCTATTTCCGTGTCATGAAAATGATCATTACCGAAACAGAGTTGGCCTGCGAGCCGCCGATCGAATTAGATGCCACCTTTGCGTTCTTGCTCAACAGGTTGGCCTTTTTGTTTACTTTCAGCTCATTTTTGGTCGTCGACACCTGTATTTGATCGTCTCGCAATGATATTAACACGGGTTGAGCATCTTTTCCTTCCAGCCATTCCTCTGCAGAAATAGCTGCCGTGTCGCCAATTGTATCCGGATATAAATCATCTTGAAAGAGGCCCGACTGGAATCACACAAATTTTTCAATTCAATTATTCTACTATGTTAATTACTATAACAAGGTTACATGTTTTTATTTTATTACTCTCATCTTGTATATAAAAATGTTATAAATAATATTAATAATAATTAAATATATTAACTTTAATTATGTAAAAAAATTATGCACACATACATTTTTTAAGTATAAATTCATTTTTAATTAACCCCATTGTCCATAGGCGTTCAATAATTGAATTTCTTTCGATTATTTAAAACTATTATAATAAAATAAAATGACTTTATATTAATTTAAACCGATAGGTAGAATTCATAATAAAATGAAATCATTTAGTTATTCGATGTACATGTTAAAAATACACGCTTGAATTATTCTTATATTCAAATTAAAATCAGTTACTATAAAGAAATCAAATTGGCGGTTATAAGCGAAATGACAAATATGATTATGAATTATGGATTTTAACATTTAATACATTTAACTTTATTTAACAGAGTAATTTACTCATTCAATTATAACAGAAGTTGAATCATTTTGTTGAATAATTTAAATAAAATACAGAAGAATCGTTGAAACAAGGGTTAAAGTATCTGTTTTTTTTCTTTTTTTTTTAATTATAGTTTTATTATATGTATTATATAAAGTAAAAGTTCTATTAAAATTTAAACGCTTAATTCATTAATTCCATAATCTTTAATAAAAACTTATTATTTTTAATCCTAATTTTTTAATAATATTTTTATAATATTTTTGTTCAGAAAACTATTTCTATTTTAATATAATTGAACAGTTAGAAATATTGAATTGTAGTAACCTTTCTTGGAACAGTCATAGAGATAACTTGGCAGAATCCTGAGTTGTTTAATCGATAAAAACGTGTGATTTCGCAGGATTTGACGTCGCAGCCTCGTTTGGGCATCATGCCGATGCCTCTCTGCGGGTCGGGCGTTTGGAAGGTGTTGATGTAATGTACGAATGGTGGTTCGGGCGTTATTTCGAAGTACCGGATCACAGAATCGCCTTTTCCACACAGGTACAGTAGATTTGTGTCAGGATCATACAGAGGAAACATAACTCCGTTGCTTGTATCAAGTTCCACCATCACTATAGGCTCTGACAGCATGTCGGGTGCTCGCAAAGAATACTGTCGTTCAGACATTTTACTAAATCCAGTTGTGAAGATTAAACCGCCTCTGTAAATTCATTGTTCTTTTCAGTTAGTTGTACTTTGTTTGACTCTTTCTATTTATCTATAAGAAATAATTATTTTTGAACGTTTGCATACATTTTTTAATTTTTATATAACGAAAAAGTAATAATAATAATAAAAAATGATTACTCGTGTTAACTTGAATGCAGAGTTGATAAATAAACAAAATGAATGTTTAGTTGATTTTAAAACACACGTCATGTGATATTTTTAGTCAACATTGAAGATTTAAAGATACGAAAACATAGCAAAGTTTGTAAAAATAAATGAAGTTATGCAAGATTTAAAAAATAAAGTTGAAAGTTTATAAATAAAAAAATGATTTGCGAAATTCGTATAATTTGTATGCAAAAGTTAATCAACTGAGTTCATCTTTCATTTTTGGAATTAAAATTATTTAATTTTGTTTTTCCAAATATTGTTCATTTAAAAGATAAGTTGCGATGAGAAATAATAAAGAAAATTAAATAAAGTGAATGTAAATTGTATTATGATAATATAAATTATAAACAAAGGTCCTTGGCGACAAAAGAATATTAATAATACAATCAAATGTACAAAATTCTGCCTTTTAGTTCGAACTTAAATATTACTTTAGGAAACAAATATATTGAAAAGTTAAATTAATGTGTTTATATTTTAAAACAGAAACTTATGTTTGTATTGCTTCTTTTTGAATTTAATATATAATTAATATATTGTTACATATGTCAGTTTGTATATAATTCTCAATTAAAAAATTTTTTTATAAATTGTATATTGTATAAATTTATATTATATTTTTCCTCTTTATATTTCATTTGTATTATACTTAAAAAATTATAAAATATTTTTTATATAACATATATACATTCATTCTGTAATCTCTTTACATTCAATACATTATTTTCATCTAATAAAAGAATCTCTTTCAATAGCTCTATCTCAAAAAAATGTTTGCATTTATTTTTAACTTTCAAAAATGTGTAATTTTGAATTTTAATTAACATTTTCCATAACAAATTAAAAATTGTAAGAGAAATATCCAAATAAATCAAACATACATATTTCATCTCAGCAATAATCTGATTTTAAGTAAAAATATTTTTCTCATTGACTTAAAAGATTTATCTTTGCTTTTTTCCCCCAATTTGCTTAGTTCAAATTGCCACTTATTTTTCAAGATAAATAGTTTTATAATAAATTAATAAAACATTTTGGCGTGAGAATTACATTGAACGGACCTAAGAAAAATGGCTCTGGTGGCTTTGCTG
This sequence comes from Gryon sp. ZL-2020, assembly GCA_022817425.1. Classification (NCBI taxonomy): domain Eukaryota; kingdom Metazoa; phylum Arthropoda; class Insecta; order Hymenoptera; family Scelionidae; genus Gryon; species Gryon sp. ZL-2020. The sequence goes on along the minus strand of JABFPJ010000954.1, from coordinate 19,261 downwards.
GCTTCATGAGCGATGGCCTCTTTGAGTACCGTGCCCTCTCTGGGATCTATAATTCGTATCTTCTTGTCCTTGCAGGTGGTGAGAAGCTGTGAACCGTCCCAGTTCCAGCAAGCCGAGTACACGACGTCGGGGTGGCAGTCTATTTTTACAACGGCCTCGCCGGTGCCGACGTTCCATATGATGACAAGGTTGTCGGAGCCTGCCGTGAGCAAGACATTCAGTGCAGTTGGATGCCATAATACAAGGCCGACTCTGCGCTGATGCAGCATCAAATCCACCACGGGTTCTGTCAGGGTACGACTGATTCCACCATCGGGAATCTGCCATACTTTTACCACACAGTCCTCTGAACCGGAAGCAATTACGTTGTCATTGTGAGGACACCACGCGATATCCAATACCGGACCCTTGTGTCCACCCACTAATGGATGGTCTGGCAAAATTCGTCCAACCTATTTATGACAAAAAATAATTTATTATTTACTGTCTATTGCTGTTCTACAGAAAAAGGAATAATATTTCTTCAATGTATCGTTTGTGAGAAATCATTTTGAACCATCGCGGACAATTTCAAAACTTTAGGACATTTTTAGGACAATTATTAAAAGTCAGTTTCAAAAATTAACAACCGTACATTGATTAATTAAAATGTACAGATAAAGATTCTATGTCAGAACGTAAAGTTATTTCACAACAACACAACATTCAGACTAAAGATAAGGTACAAACTTATCAGAACTTGGACCGACGAACATTCCTACGTTGTGTTCAAATACACAATCTAGTTATAATGTCAGATTTGAAATAAAAAAATTGTCTTGTTTTCTTGTTTTAATTAATGCTGATTGTATAATAATAAAATTGTGTCTATAGTTTACTAAATGACGAGCAACATGCACGAAAATCTCAAGCGATTACGCGACTGGATGCTAGTTTCTATAAATTGAAATAATAATGATATTGATGCGTGATTCAAATCGCTTGTTCGCAAGAACTTTTGGATTCGGTGCACTATCTGTCTTTGCGCTCTTTGCTGCCACTTTACATTATGCATGCCAACGTCAAACAGTATAAAGCTTTCGAGTTGCTTCGAGCGAGCTCTTCAGGTACATTGTGTTGCATTAATCATTGAGTTTCGTGCCTTTCGGGCATCGTCTTGATAAAAAAATGAAAAAATGAAATAAAGAGAAAGAGACGAAGCTTTCTCGTCGTCAAAAAGTCGTGTTACGTAATCCGCGAAATTGAATTATCGCGCGCATTTATCGACACAATCTTACGCAAGCAGAAGAAGAAGTGAAATGACAACGAGAGTAATACGACGAATATTTGAATATGTCCAATTGTGCTTGTATTATTTGATTATCTTTATTAATGTCATTTATAAAACAGGCCTTTTCGAATATTTCAATTTCAATTGCAACAGACTTTTTGGCAGATGCGCAACTCTTGCTATCCAAAAATTTGGTCACATTATGGAATTATTCATCCCAATTTATGATTACAGTTATTTTTATTAATACAAATGATATTACTGTTTATTTATTGTTACTGTTATGTCTACTATTATTATATTTTGTTATAAATCAAATTGTTGTTGCATCTCTGTTTCTTCCGGTCCATCTTTTTCCATACAACTTCATCAAGTTAACTTCTATTTTTAATGAAAAATCAGTTTATTATAAAACAAAATATTATTTTCATTATTTCGAAGAAAGTTACCAAATCATTTTAATTGAATTCAACGTTTTGGTTGATTAAAAGAGAAACAATTATATAACGAAATGTAATTTTTTTGTTTCTTCTTCGGACAACATTACCGTCTTTCAGTTTCATTTCCCGTAACAAACGCGTTTACTTATAAATACAAAATTACGAATAATCTTGGTCGTACGTTTTTGTAATCAACGACGCAATGTCACGACAAAACTGTCGCGCAACTTCCGGTTTTTCTTCTTTTTTAATTAAATATAAAGTTTCATCCGGCAACTTTGTTTAACTCTTCGGCGCGAACAAAATGGAGAACGCGGGAGGGAAAGAGAGAGGAAAAAAGCATTCGTTACAGCTCAAAAAGTTTACGGTTAATTATACGTCATTGGCATTGTTATTTCAAAAAAGTCAGACCAGGAAGATATAGAGAAAATGGGGTGGATGAGAAACAGAAAAAAACGAAGAAGAAAAAGGATTAAGCGAATACGCATTTGATTGGATGTAGCAGATCCGCGGCGACCAAATTCGAGCGGATTCTCTCGTCGTTTTTATGTTTGTCGCGAGTAAATAAACTTATATTTAAACTGCTGCGCGTTTAATCTGGATGTTTGTTTTAAAATAAACTGCGAGGAATTGTTGCGTATTTTTGCCCTCCCCCTCGCAAAATGTTTGCAGATAAACAAGGATAAGCATACGGCCACATTGGCTGAACTTTGCCGATGGACGTTTGCATTTAATCCTTGCTGCGATCGAGATTAAGAGACATTAGCTTGAATTTATAGAATTGGGTCTTTTTAAATGTCCATCCATTGCAAGCTTGTTTTTCTTTCGCAGCAATGTCGCGCAAAAATAAATTACAGATTTTGCCGCAATTTCCTCCTTTTTTTACTCACAAAATTAATAATAAACAACTTTTGTATTATTTTGCTATTCAATTTTTGATAATTATTTTTTTGTTTTGTAATTATTTTGATTATAAGATCTTTGTTATTCTATACTTGTGACTGAGACAAAAACTAAGTTTAATATCTAAAACTAAGGCTTGCAAATATTGTGCATGAATAAAATTGGTGCATTCAATGAAATAAAATAGACAAAAAAATATGAGAAAAAAATAAATAGCATTCGAGTTGCAAGAAACGTCGAACATTTGTAATGTCCGAGGAGTACAAAAAGTGTACTGATTGCACAATACAGAATAAATGCCGTAAGCATAAAAACGTTCAGAGAGTTTCATGTTAGGTTTACTCACACTCGAGAACAGAAGAAGAAGTAGAAGAAGAAGAAGGAAGGTTTGTAAAAACGATAGGTTATTCGACAATCATTGAATCTCGTTTTCTGGTTTAAGGACTATCTTGAAGGAGTTGGGGTCAAAAAGTGGGCATCAGTTTAGTATGCGATGCTGCTTGTATGGATTGTGCAGTGTTATATCGATCCTTTAAAGCGGAAGATCCTGTGACAATCAGTAGCAAAGTTTTTAGAAGCAAATCTTTATATTTTATTATTGTATTTCTTAACAAAACGAATTTTGTTTAAATTTATTTTGTTTGAATTCTGAAACATTAAAAAAACAATGGATTAAATAAAATAAAAATAAAAATTGTTGCATCAATTAAACATTATTTTGCAAAAATAAAGAAATAAGTAAAACTGTTTATTTGAAAATTGTTTTTAAATTGCTAAATTCACTTCTATGAAGTTGATTTTGCATTGAGTTATATAAAGTGTTACTTAAATGGAATTCACGTGAAAAATGTTACCGAAATCACGGTTATTATTTGTGAAGGATTTCGCGTGACGTCGATTTTACTTAACACTTCAAGCCTCTATCAGCGCTTATGATTTTTTGTTGTTTGTTCGAAAATTCGAAATACTTGTAATGGTATTAAAAAATGTCATTTTTAGATTGAAACGTCTGATGTGATTAAGAGGCTTCGTGTGCGTTTGGCAACGAGTGCTTGTCAAAAATAAAAATAAAAAAATATGTTTTATATAAATATAAAAGGGAAACAGCTTATTATTCTGTTCCGTAATTTATTGTCCATACTTCGATTTCTCTTTTTTAAATAAATTTTACATTTAAAAATAAAATACTGAAATAAAGAGAAATCATTTGCGTAAAGTCAAATTATAGTTAATGAAAAAAGCAAATATTTGTACTCAAAGATTCATTATTAAGAAAATTTATTCAGGAAAACACGAAAATATGATACATTTTATTGCTTTGCATTAAAGTATTAAAAATCATATTATCCCCTGGTCTTTTTTCACGTATTTATTGTATTATACTGTATACTCCCTTGCAAAGAATTCCTGTTTGCATTCTTTATCTTTCCATTGAGCACGTCTTGTAACTCAACGTAATTTAATAACATTATGCCGCTTCAATATTTTAATATTTCATGTACGAAAAATGTTGCAAGCATTATTGTACTTCGGCTATTTTATTTTTCAACATTTGTTATGTGCATTCTTAACATTTTGAATTACAAATCATTTGCTGCTGATGTCGTGTTTTAACTGTAAATGTTCAATATCATATAATACAATTGTAAATCACACATATTAATAGATATGTATTTGTATTTCATACATCTATATATATATAAATGTTCTTGGATATTTCAATCTAGGTACGAATATGGACGTATAAGTATCAATCGATACGAAATTAATTTAAAACTACTCGTGATTGAATATATATATAAACCTTTGATGATATTATTTTTGCATTTAAAACTATTTTTTCAGTAATTAAATATAAATAAAAATAAAATATCTTTTATTTTGACACGTATTTTTTTGTTATCTTTTATACTGTTGTAATTTCAGTTCATATTGAAGAAATAAAAGAATCAATTACAAAGTTAAATATATTAATAGAAAATCATTAATGTGACTTTTGATTTTTGGCTAAATATGTACAAATATGGTCATACAAATGTTAAATGTCTTATAATGATGTTTAAAATCATATTGAAGACTTATAAGGAAATGTCATAATTTTTTACTGACGAGATAAAACGATTTTGATATTAATCTCAAATTCTTTTGAATAATAAATTTACCACATTATATCACTATAAAAGTTTATTTTTATCACAAAAACAATATATTGGATCATCCTACTTAGATGAACAACTAAAAATAATGTGTAAAATGTAACATATCAGTATTCTTATTCAAGTGTATACTTCACGTTCTTGAAAACATTTCGATCGATTGAGTGTCATGGAATTTCGTATGATAATATTAAAACGTGGCGTGAAAAATAATCTGATTACCAAGTGTCAACATATAATCATATGACGATGGAGATTGAGGAAAAAAAGAAAAAAAAAAAAAAAGAAAAAAGCTGATTGAAAGAAAATGATAATCAATTGTGATTGATGTTTGCGTCTTTTATAACATGAGTCTATAATTAAATATGCAAAAGCATCAAAATGATGCCATTTTCTTGTAAATTTTCTTTGATGTTTTTTTTTTCTTTTAAACGTGATATTTGATTTAAGCGCTTTTGTTATCTGTTATAATAATAATTATAATACTAAAATAAAAGCAATTTAATAATAATTGATTTTGTGATAACAGTCTAAAAAAAATAAAATACAAATAGACTAAATTAACTAAATACATTCTATCATTAATGAAACATACTCTTGCAGTTTAACTGAAAAGTTATCTAATTATACCAGAACATTTAGTCATGATAACATATATCAATTTCCGGATAAAATACAAAAACACAGCATACTTGAAACATTGAAACAATTATTCAAATAATTATTTGAATCAAAAAAACTTTTGTAATTATTTCACTTTTTTAATAATAAATAATTGTTAATATGAATATTCAATGTTTAAATTAAAACATTTAAGCAGTTACAATAATTAAGAATTAACATTTTGATCGTTTGAATTGAAGTTGTTTTTTTTTAAATTAAAATAATTTATTAATATAATTATAAAGTTTGTCCGTTGAATAATTCAAACTATACTGACGTTTATAAAATGTTTCTCTGATTAAAGTATCTTGAATAAGTTGTCTCTCGAATAACCATAAGTATGCTCTAGTTCATTGGTAATTTTTGTTAATACACGATAGTTAACAACCATTAACATACAATACATGATCAACCAACATGTTTGGCATTGGACTACAGTATCTTTGGGGCAAATAATGTTCTTCACAATTCAAATCTACTTTCGATCATGCTACGAATGTAAAAAATTGATGATGCTTACGTCGTTTCTATATAGAGATAGCTGAAATAAATTCAAAATCAATTATTCATGTTAAACATTATTGTAATTATGTTCATTATTAATAAATTTGTAAATCATTATTTCAATTAAACAATAATATATTTTCATAAAAAATAATAAAAAATTTGTGACTAAAATAAAAATATATACTTCGAAGAATTAGCAGGACCAGTAATAGAAAAAAAAGGAAGAAAGAAAGTCATAGTAACAGAAAGAATGATAAGAGAAAAAAGAGAAGGAGCGCGCAGGATCGTATGAGTTGGTCCAAATTTGAGAAAAGTCGATCGAAAGTGTGTGTCCAAAAATAAGCGGCCGGCGTGGAAAGTGCCGAAAAGCCGACGAAAATAATCACTCCTCCACAAATCATAACTTTCGACCGGTTTTTCATTGAAAAATCGTCGTGGTGTTCCTCTCGCTCGTGAATTCCATTCGAAACAAATCATACATATAAATAACCGACCCAGGCCGAGAGTCGCGCGCTTCCCTCGAAAGTAAATGCTGCCACGGCTGTCAAAGCGTCAGCTCAAAACTCGTCTCGATGTGACGATAATAACAATAACAAAAACAATTCATCCCAAAATTTATTGCTCTAAAAAAACAATAGATGTTATAAACATTAGTCTCATTACATTTGACAGTTCATTAAATTCAACAATTTGTCGTAATTTTTTGAAAATAAAAGAACAATTTCAAATAGCGATATGACAATAGAAAGATAAAACAAATTACAATATAAATGATGATAATGAAACAAAGTTAATAAAGTAGAAGTCAATTAAAACAAACAATCGAGACTAATACGTGATTATAAGAGCAACTTTAATAAGAAACAAAATACCAAGACAAGCAATTTAATGAAAAGTAATCAGAAATTGGAGCCAAACTCTCTAATGTAATGTTAATATTTCAAAAGCTTTTATCATAAATATACATCAATGTCCAAGTAATTTCAAATAATAATAAACACAATAAGAGTATTTTACAACACTTTGACATACAATTTCAATATTTCAAAGCGGTACGTTTAATTATAAATGATAAAGAATGAAAAAAAAGTGTAATAGAAATCAAATACAAAAAATAAACAAGAAGACAAAAGGTAACACATATAAAAGTACCATTAAAGAAACGTAATCAAATGAGAATAATAAGCAAATAAATAATGAATCCGAATATAAGAGTATCAAATGATGATAATTATAATAACTGAAAAGACAAAAAAGGAGAAGAAAAAGGGTACCTTATTATGTGGCAGTACGATGAAGGCGCCGCCTCCGGCGGACTCGACGATGATGGCGAGAAACTTTGGATTGACGGCGCAGAAGGTGGAGTCCCAGGAGGACTTGGACACCCGGATGTTGTCGTAGCATTGTTCCCTTTTGAGCGGGGTGCCGTACACGTGGCGAAATTTACTGCTGCGCACCACACGGAACGACATCACGATGCGTTTAAATCAACAACAATTAAACAACAGACTACACGCGCGCGCGGCGTCGCCGCCACTGCCAGCCTTAATCAACAAACAACAACAACAATAACAAGACTTGCGTGTGACGTCGACCTAACCTACAAGATTTTTCGGCACGTTCGGCTTAATGTGCGAGACGTGCGGCGCGCCACCTTTGCCGCGCGAAAGACAGAGACGGCAAATAGAAAGTGATAGAAAGAGAAAGGGAGCAAGAGAGAGAGAGAGAAAGAAATAGTTGCGATGGGATGGCGAGCGGTGAAACTGTACAGGAACGTGGTGGAGATTGGGGCGCGAAAATACGACGAGCCAGAGTTGGCGAGCGAGGCTCTCTCTCCGTTACGCTTGTTACGGTGTCGGGGGAGCGCGCGCGCGCGCCGCTCGTCTGTCTGTTGAATCGCGGGATCTGTCGATGCGTCGCCGTCGGCCGCCGCGACAAATGCTTGTTAACGTTGCGTTTACGTGGCGGCGCGCGCGGACGTGGGTGTCGCGTGGATCATCCCTCTCTCTCTCTTTCTCTTTATCGCTGTCTCTCTCTCTTTCTTTCTCGCGCGTGTTCTCTCTTGCCTGGATTATAAATAGAATTGCCCCACCCGCGGCGCCCAAACGGACGGGAATATAAAATGAGAATATTTTTGAATCGCAGTCTCCCGATTTTGATTCCTTTAATAGCGATGGGCGTGCGTGCGCGCGGACATCGCTCGTGTGCGCGCCAGTGCTGCCAACCTTGTAAACAGTGCGTTGCGCGCGCGCAAAATCATCATCACCGGCTTGCGCGCGCGCACGCATTGCACTTCAACACTTGGCGCGCGCAACTGAATTCTATCGCCAATAAGCAATATAAGCAGCAACTTGGACTATTGTGTCTGTGTGCGCTTTGTGTCTTATTGTCGACTGCGTTCAGTTAGTGATATTTCGATGTTTCCATTGTTGCTGTTGTTGGAAGATTAGACGCGGTGATTAGTGCTGCTTTGAAAAAGTTTATGTTAAAAAAAGGGAATTTTTGAAAAATTGTAATGTCAAGTTAAACAAATAAAATGTATTGAACAAAACGGTTGCATTGTTGTTGTATTGTTCATTAAAGTTACTGTTTTAGAAAATAATGTAGTCTATGAAAAAATTGTATTAGTGGTGTATAATTGAAACAATGAGGGGATTTTGGCATTTATGGCATTTTAATTCTGTTAAAATTAAAATGCCGTAAATTAAATTTATTTATATATAAATAATAACAATTATATATAAATTAAAAAAATTAAAATGCATTTAAATTCTGTTGCTATAGTATTTTATAGTAAAAACATTGTTAATCAATTTATTTATAAAATATTATTTAAATGAAAATGTGAATTACGTTTATTTCTGCTTATGTTTGTTTATGAAATAATATTTACATTCTAAAAACATTACTGCAGTGCAGAAATTAAGTCAATGTCAAAATTAAATTTGTAGTCACAGTTATCCCGATAGGTTTTACTTTATTTAGCTAGGAACTTATACTTTATTTATCAATGGGTTGAAACTGTTACTAATTATCCCTTTTCTATTCAATATTTCCCCTGTGATAAATTCAGATCAGAATTTGAGGTAGATTTTTTGTTCAACTAATTATTTAAAAAATGTTGTAATGTTTAAACAAATGTTCGAGTTTTTCCGATAAACTGAATCTTAATGGAATCTTTATTCCATTTATTATTTTGCACAATATTTTTATAATTATTATTTATAAAATGGTTATTTATACTTTTTTCTTAGTCAGTCAAACTATTAAACAAGAACAAAGAATATTTATAATTTATTCTTGATTAATAGTTTGATTGGTGTTTATGAAAACTATTTCTTTGCGACGTCTAAAAGACTTGTACTTTTCTTCAGTCACCTGAAAATATGATCGTATTTCTGCGGCTTTTAAACCGAATTATACATTTTTCAATTTAACGAATGTTGCAATAAAAGTTTTTATGATAGTATATAGGCGTAGCTAATATACTAATAATAATAGTAAATCGTATTTATAATATCGAAAAACAAGTTATTCGTTCAAATGATTAAGGATGCAACATCTGCATAATGATATTAAAGTAGGCAAATTATAGAATTTATTTTATTTATTTGCTTTGATTTCAACCCGTAGGGAAAAAATATATATTTTAAAATATATGTGAAATATATAAAATATATTTTCGGCAAGAAGTTATATATTTAATATATATTTAGATATATAGTTTTAAAAAATATATGTAAAAATATATGTGCAAATATATGCGAAATTATATGGAACATATATATTACATATAAAACATATATTTACAATATATTTAACATATATTTTAAGCGGAAAAAAGTAATATTTTTGTAAAAATATATTTTTTCCGTACGGGAATCAACACATGGATATGCTTATATAATTATTGCATTAAATTTCAATAATTAATTTTTGTTTGCTTATGAATTATGAAACAGTCAAAAGCAATTTTAAAAAACTACTCTTTAATGAATGAATAATTTTATATGTAAATATATAAAAAAAGAATGAATAATTTGTTATTGCTGCTTTTTTTCTCAATAATTTTGTTTACGATAGGGTTAAAATAACTTTTGCTGGCACTTTTGTTTTGCTTGGAAATCAGAATCCTGTAATTCATTTTGCGTAATTCAAATAATGCGAGAATGGTAAAAAAGAGCATGAAAATAACATAGGCAGAATTAGACCTCATTACTGCGAAACGTAAATACGCTTGAAATAAAAAGATAAAAATTCTGCAAAGAAAGAGGTCAGCGGAACTGAAATAATTGTAAGTATATTATTAATTCACAAACACTGTATACATTTCATTCATAACATTCTATAAATGTTCAGATAATTATGATACTATAATAAACGTGGAATAAGAAAAATTGGTTAAACAAAAATGAATATATTTTTTAATCATATAACTTTATTTTTCACTTCAGGTATTCGACAAAATTCATTGGCATTAAATTACTAAAACAGAACAAACAAAAAACTTGATTATTACGAAATAAGTATTTTTTATTCTGTACATATGTTGTTTTAATCATATGAAATATAAAATATGATTCAAATTCAAATGAATTCTTCTCTCGTTAATTAATCATTAGAACCGTTTTTAATGCACTTTTCGTACTTGCAATTAAAAGCACTGGATTAATGGAATTCAAATTACAAAATAATTCTGAAAATGTATATACTTTTTTTAATGTAAAATTCATTTAGCACGATGAAATATCATACTTTGTGCTGAAAATAATAATTAGCGTTTTATAAAGTTATGCTAATTTATTCATAAGAGATTTTTAATTTAAAAAAGCTTCTATCGAAAATTTATAATCTTTTTGTGAACTGATTTTTTCTTAACTTTTGTCTGCTAATCCAAATGAATAAAAAACGAAAGTTAATATCATTAAATTATCATATTTTTAAATAATATAATTATCATGTTTTTTAAAAATATTCATATTTTTTAAAATAATATTAAAACATTTTGAAAAATACAAGAAAATAAAAACTTGTTGAACCGTGTATGTTTTTATCGTTTTCTACACTGCAAAAAAGTAAAAAGCAATTGCAATGTATTGATATATATTTTCAAAGCGGTTTTGTCGCAGCGATGAATCACATTTGGTTTAGAAATAGTCAAAGATACGTTGCAAGAGGTAATCATTTCAATGAAAACGATGGCACCACTATCGCAGCACCACCAGAACTCCTTATTTGGCAACGTACCCTGGACCCCCTGTCGTACTATATGTTGACTACTACTACTGCTACTACTTTTTAACAATTCAATTCAATTCCATCTTTTTTTTTCTATTTCTTTTTGCTTTATTTCTGCCTCGCGGACTTTTTCGTCGACGTTGATTTACTGACACGAGTATATAACGTGTACTAAAATCTATACGTGCTTTACGCGCAAGTTCGTAACGCGCGATTTTACGAATTAATCGATGAAAGACAGTTATGTGACGTTTGAAATGATGGACAGTTTTTCGGACTGCGGCTATGTAGAATTAAGCTGTCTTTATAAGAAATATTTTTGTCTGGAAAGTGGAATAATCATGTGATATGCATTTTCTGAAAAGAAATCTTAGATCCTTTCTTGCGAAAATCGTGAAAAAAGGTAAAAGATTTTTGTTACATACACTACAAAAACAAGTGTCTCATTTTGATGATTCAGACACGAAAAATGTCTCATTTATTCAATTTTAAGACGTTTTTTGCGTCTCAATCATCAAAAAGTCTCAAAATGAGACACTTGTTTTTGTAGTGCAGTAGCAGTGTATGCAAGGCTTGAATTTTTTATATTATATTACAAATTTTAAGATATGAAGTAATAACTTTTGTGTCGAATATAAGATTTCGTCAATTTTCTTTTAAGTTTTTCTTAACATTTTTGTGTTGAAATAAGCACAAATTTACTCATTATTGAAGTGAAAATTCCGAGTTATATATCTTGAGTTTCAATATAAACTTGTATAGAATAAATAATTATAAACTTTCAGCAATGCATTATCGCAGAAACTTTGTTTTGACAACGTCATTTTAAACAACTGCCTTATTTATTAAAAGATCCATTAAAAGTGTTTCAAATGTATTCTAGAATTGTACCAAAGTAATGTCTATTAACTCATTAAATACTGTTTAAATTTAATTAAGTTCTTTTGAGATTATTTGTCACACTTTTCAGTTATAATTATGATTTTGTATTCAATTAAAATGAAAAAATTAAAAAAATTACTTTTTTTATTATACAAATTATAATTTTGATTTTTAATAAGATTATTTTTATGTTAATTATATTTGTTTCCATGTAGTGCATTTTCTTATTTTTCTTTCTTAACACCTTATAATAGATACTTTATATACACATATGTGTGTCGTGTAAAGTTCAACAGGCGCAGTTACTCAAATCTAATTTATAAACTGCTTATGATATTTATTTACAGATTATTCTGCACGGTAAATATATATTTTGGGATTTTAAACAAATTAACAACAAAAAGGAATTATCCTAGATTGAAAATAAATAAAAAAAAATATTTAAATATTAGTTAATCTTTACATAATTAGTTTTCCGTATTATGATGAGCTATAGTCATATGCTTCTCTTAAGTAGTTATTCTAAAGTTAACACTATCAGGAAATTGAACAGAGTTTGTCTTGCTAATTAAAAATTAATCCTCGCAAAATTTACATTTATCTATTTACGTATTGTAACTTATTCAGTATACTTTACGTTTATAAACTTATAATAACATATTCACATGTTGCATCAATTTTCATACCATTTTAATTCATACTTCAACTTTAATTTTATAGCAATACAGAAGACATTAATGGAATTTAATGTTCTTACTCATTTTCTTGATAAACATTCTCATAAAAGACTTTTGTGACTGCAACAATGTATATTACATTTTAGATAATTTCGTAGTGTCATTAAAATAACATAAACTTTTAGTTAAACAATAAATTGTACATTTTAATCTCAAAATGATATTAGAAAAAATTGATGTTATGAGCAAACTCATCGACCGGAAATAAAATTAATATTCAGAAGATGTTCTTTCCTTCGTAAGTTACGTGCTGCGATTTGTAAGTGGACATGGTTGAAGTTGTACATGTCTTGTTTTAGATCCATTTGTGTTCTTTGTTTTTTTCAAGCGAGATGTCATCGAAATTGAGTGAAATTCAAAATAAATGTTAATTCCATGAGAAAATAGTTTAATTCATTTTGCTGTATATAATTTAAATCCTCTTTCTCTTTTATGAACAAATCTTTTCTTAGAATATTTGTTATCTTATACGTTATTTCATTTAATATGCTTAACAATATGTATATCACTAGTTCCTTAGGAAAACTCAATGTTCAAAAATATCTTCACTCTTAAAACACTCCTTTTAGCTGAAAACAAAAATTCTTGCACGAAAACGATTTTCATTTTTGACTAAATAATAAGACGGATTTTGTTTTAACCCAAGAAAAAACGTTTTACGCCAAGACAAAATAGAGACATGTCTTGGCTCAAGACAATCATTTTTAAGAGTGTTGAGAAATATTTATTACTTATCTACAAAAAAAATAGTTTTTAAGATAATGTTTTAAAGTTTACTTCATGAAATTAAATTAAAATATAATTGATTAAGAAAGACATATTACTTGTATTTAAAATATTTGTTCAATCTTGAATAAAATGTGAATTTAACAAATTGAAATTTAATTTCACATGAATCTTATCTATCATTATCTTTTCACAACACCAACACACGAATACAAAGTTTTCTGAGAAAGTATCTAATGAATATATAAAATGAAGCGACTCAATATTTTAATGAGATAAAATCAGGAAGAAACTATTCTTCACTTTTGTTCACAAAATCATTAAATTATTTAGATGTCGCTTAACAAATGACCTAATTTGATATTAATTTGAAATACGTGAACATAAAAGCTTTTATATTTATATCCAAAGTAAAAGCTTAAAAAGGTGATTGTAATCTTTATAATTATTATCATATTTAATATTTTTGATTATTCATTTTATGATATTAAACACTTTTTATATTAATTAAAAAATAAACTTTTTAATTACTGAAAAATAAATTTAAAACAAAATTTATGGCTGTTAAGTTTGTTGTTATAAATTTGACATTATTAACATCCTAGCGAGATAATCAAATATCCCACTATGAAAGATTCTCCTTTACATTCATGTGTACATTTTTGGGGGAAAAACTCGCTCGGAGTGACTTAACCCTTTAACGAAACGTAGCCTACGGCGTTTAGTCGGACTTTAGAGTTTTTCTTTCACTCACTGCTACTTTCCTAAATTCATTCGCTTTGCAGCTACCATGCACATAATTTTGTGCCCCTTTATTTCTTTTTCATAGTCTACTTATTTATCCCTCATTCTACCTATTATTTTCATTTGTTTCGGCGTTTTTTTCCTCTGTTAATCTACTTTGCACACTATACAGTTATAACTTCATTAATCTTTCTTGTACTTAAAACTTTTTGAAGAATGTCAAATTTGTATAGACTTTTTCATTTCATGTGCATGTCAGAACTTTAATTAAATGTAAAATTTTTATAATTACAGAAGATTGCATTTACATTATGCATTACATTAATTCATGAATATTTTTTCTTACTCAAATATACATAATAAAATATTAACATTAAAGTAATCTTATTTTGACGAATTCTTTACATTTATTTTAATAACAACAAATAATCACTTTGTGAATATTTTATTTTAAAGTTTGAAATATTTTGTGGAATTAAGCAAATGTATTTTGCATTTTTCACGATTACTTTTACATTATCCATTCCATGCGAGAAAATCTCTTGTTCCTTTAATTCACTCTCATCCTTTTATTATGACAATTAAAAGCTTGTCCATTATGTAAGTTATAAGATTTTTTCTCCTTTTCATTGACTAATTGACTTTTAACAAAAGTTAATGATATTCTGACATTTAAATTTCACCGAAATATATTATAGATTAGAATGAATGTGAAAGTAAAAAATCAAAAAGTCTTGAAATTTAATATTATCTACGATAAATCATAATAATAAAAATATATCAATCAAGTACCCTGAGAATAGCCTGAGATTAGATTCAAATTATTTAATCATGAAATTGATCTTTCAATATCAAATAAAGCAATTAAGTTCATCTACTTACTCGAATAATACATGCTAACCCATTCCTGATATTATATGCACTTATACTCAAACTAATACTAAAATATTAATATACAAAATATGTTTACATTATTAATTATAATATAACATAAAAATATTAATGAATGAAAACATGAAAATATTTGTATTTATGAAAGCTTTGTTCAACTAATAAAAAATTAATTACATGTTTCAACATTGAAAGACATTATGGATGACACTACAATATATGAAAATTTGAGAAAAAGCTGTTTTGCAAAAACATCTTACCTTCTAATAGCAATTAATCATCCGATTTATTAATTTCTTTGTGGTTAACTCTGAAAAATGATCAATCAAGTTATTAGCCTGAATTCAGCACTGATGTCCCATTTTTCTCTACACTTATACAAATTAAAAGCACATAGTATCAGAAAAAGAAAAATAAAATTGTGTATATCATCATGTCATTTATCATTTTACTGAACCATCACACGTCACCGTGAATATATATTCTCCTGCTAAAATTATTGAGGGAACTTTTGAGTAAACACAATTTTTCCCCATGAAAAGAAATATATTATTTAGAAAGCAAGAATGATACATTTGACATAAATTAATGTATAAAATATTGTTATTATTATTATTTTTAAATGGCTTTTTGCAGTCTATTTATACAGTAATTTAAAAGGAATAAGAAGAAAGAAGAATGTGACAATGTAAATTAGCTTTGAGCTTGTATGGGATTACTTTTATAACTTCCGCGTTAACGCATATTTAAGTCAAAAAATGTACCTAATGTAGACACACTGAAGTAATGTAGCCTTGTTTTCTTGTTGAGTGTTAAACAGAATCTAAGTCAGCGCATTTGATATCCTTTTAACAATCAAATAAAATGAAGGCAGCATTGTGTTCCAGTGGTATAAACTGTCGTAAAAAAGAAACTCGTTTAAGTTTTAAGACGTCGTTATATAGAATTAAATTTCCTCTCGTAAAATGGGATAAATATGGAGCTACTATTTAAACGGTTACTAAACAAAAATGTTTATTGCAAAATTAATTTCAGCGCATAAAGTCATTTTACGACATTAACAAAAAATTTTTTTAAGTACCAAGCAAAAATGTCTATGCTTAATGGAGTCATCATTTGGGGTATGGATTTTTATTATTACAGAAACAATACTATTTTAAAGTTACTCAAGCTGTAGATGCAACTTTTATGAAGCTTCTTTTAATTAATCAAACACAATGTATTACCTAAATTTGAGTTGGCAAATTTTTTTGATAAGCATAGAGACTGTCTTTACTTCAAGTAGTACACCAGAAAATGAAATATATTCTTATACATAATTTGATTAAGTTAAACTATTCCATTAATAAAATTACATTTGACAATTTAAACTTTTTATTGATTTTCAAATTAATTCAATCACTTGTTCGTTCATTCGTTTACACTGAAGCAAATTTTCATGTTTGTTATTACCATAAAAATATAGTTAAACAAAAATTGTTACAAGAACTATATTTATAATTAGTTTAATAATATTTATGGTTGAAATAACCAAAATTATAATTGGAAATACTTTAAATGAAAGAAAATATTACAACTATATAAAATATAGTGAGATTTGGAATTAACTAAATTATTTTATTAATTTTACTATAAAAAAATAATTGTTACAACCATATTTTTTAGATTATGTTTTAGATTAGATTAGAATATGTTTACTATAAAATATTATAATTTCAAATATACAAAATGACATTTATAAGATTATAAATATAACTGTATAAAATATACTGTAAGGATTAAACCATAAATAAATAATTATCACATCCACAATTTATCTTTATTGCAACACTAATAAAAAAACGAAACAGAGCGCTTAAATGCTCGAAATTAGTTTCGAGATGGTGTGAGGATTGGTTATGTTTTGTTTTTCGTCAAGAACAAAAGTCAATCGTTTACTAATTAATACAATATTATAGTTTAAAAGACTATATTATTTGGTTACAGTAATTTTATTTCATAAGTTGTAATATAAATTTAAAAATAGTAAGAGACAAAAATCACTATTCGATATAGTTAGTAGTACCAAATTTTTGGCTCAGTGTATATGATACAGTTGAGTAAACCCTAATTACAATAAAAATTAATATGTAAATTTACATTTATATAAACAAAAAAGTAAAGTAGAAAAAGGAATTAAACAATACTATTGTCCACGAGTACAATTTCACTTACACGACGTAAAAGTGCGATTGTGTGTTTCATGTGTACTGAGGGAAATGAAAGTCGAGGTAAAGGGTTCGTGGATAAAGGTGGTGGAGAGAAAGAGACAGGTTGAACTCATTGAAACGTGAGTGATGGAAAGATTGATAGCTGGAAGCAAGAGGAAGAGAACGAGAGTGCGATTAGGCTACAGTGGTGAATGGATTTGAGCTTTCAGATAAATTGCACGAGTGCCTACAATCTATTAGTATGATGTGTGCACGCTTGAGGTATTCAGATACACGTTTCATATCCCAAATATCAGGCGCGACGGCATCTCCACATATTGCTTCCATAAGTTTGAAAATTGCGCCATAGTTATACCGTCTATCACCCGATGATCCGCAGCCCAACTAATTGAAAGAATATTTGCGCCAATTACACGATCGTGTTCATCGAATCGAGGCAATTTTTGGATTTTACCAATTGCACCGATAGCCACTTGTGGTGGCAAAATCACGGGTTTCATGTATGTTCCACCAACCTGCAATAATATTTTAAGAATCATTAAGGATAATTGACTCTTAATTAGAGTAAGCTCGTTTATTTAGTGTAAAGAGTTGAGACAAATTTATAACAAATATTATATAAGTACTGATTTTGTCTATTTTACATAATTTAAATGTAGTAAGTTTTACTTGTTTTAATTAAAAACTCAACTTCTGACAATAATTCATTCAACGTGATGTTTTAATGGTATTCTTGTATGCAAAATGTACACTCAGGGAAACTTGAGAGGAATTTTTACTAAAGAACGTTGTAATCTGAGAACATATTGAAAAAGGCGCAAATTTTACTGCGTATTATATCAATTTTTACTATGTATAGCAGTAAAATTTGCTCCTCTATCCAATATGGTCTCAGATTACTATGTTCTTTAGCAAAAATTCATAAAAAATTAGTAAATATTTCTCTCAAATTTCCCTCAGTGTATGATCGATAGATAAACAGGATGTTTATTTTTTGCAAATCTTGATGATCAGAAGATTCAATTATTCAATTTCTTTTTTATATACTCAATTTTCCATCGAATTTTCATTTCAATTATGCAAAAATGAATGCAACGGCATAAATTTTGTTACGAATAATTGCTCTTAACTTTTGCATATTTACGCTCAACAGTATATGTAATCGCGTGTATTTTAACTGTTAAGTGATCTTATTAGTTGATTTTAATATTCATATTAATGTAATATAGTCAACAGCTTTAGTTACCGTCTATTTTGTCATTTTATTTAAATTAGTTCATCTTTTCAATACAAATGTATATAATATTGTAATTATATTTATAACATAAGTATATATTATATGATAACGTAATATTATACATACATTCAGCAATCGCTATTCATATAGGACGTTGAATGCAATTAATTACAAGTTACATAATATAGGAACATATTTCGATACGTCTAATGAAAAGTATTTCAATTTATCTGTAAAAAAGGTTACATTTAAAAATGCATAATGGGAAATTATATATATAATTTTAAAATGTAACCTTTTTCATAGATAGATTGATGAAATATCTCTGTCTTCGTTAGATGTTTCGCTTGGAGAAAAAAATTAGATCATTCACGTAAAATAAAAGTATTACCAATTTTGTAATATTTATTCGAAAGGCATGACTATTTGTAAAGTATACTAAAATTTCATATAAATATTGATTAAATTTAATATTTTAATTGTACTTTTTTCAATATTTATTTTAATTTTTTGAAATTATATTACAACATTAACCAATATTTATATGAAATTTCAGTATACTTTACAAATAGTCATGCCTTTCGAATAAATATTACAACATTTAGTATACTTTTATTTTACGTGTTCTTCTCCGATTTATCTTAGAACATTAAAATG